>VZSR01000598.1:5021389-5034729 GCA_013398615.1 Brachypodius melanocephalos
AGGGGTGAGGAGCTGCCCCTGCCCGCGGTGCCCCCAGAACATCCCAGGGCTGGGGCTGCTTCTCCGGGGGCAGCAGAGCGCAGGGAAGCGGCTGCCGAGGGATGCTGAGCGAGGACAGGGCATTTCGTCACGCCGTGGGAAGGCTGGAAAACATCGCCCGCGGTCATGTGTCCCTCGGGCAAAGGCAAACATCGGGAATGCCTCAAGGGCGAGGGTAGGAATTTTTGTGTTAGTTCTCGGAAATTTAGGGTTTGTCCGGTGAAAAACAAGCAGTTTGGCAGTTTTTGGGGAGTCTTGGCCAACAGGCATCAGGAAACCGCCTTGAAGCCCCAAATCAGGCCATTTTCCCCAAAAGCTTTGCTGTTCCCATCCTCCCTGAGCCTTCTGGCATCACCGAGACCAGGCAGGGGGTGGCTGCCTCTGCCCACCACATTTCCACTCTGTTCCCAGTTGCTTTTTCCAGCCAGGAAAAAACCTGATCTGCATTAACCCTGGTCTAAATCCTTGCTCAGTCCCAGCTCAGCCCAGCCATAACCCACTGCCCCAGCATTTTAAAGGATGCTCTGACCCAGTTCCCTGGCTCAGGGAGCCCATCCTGGAGGGATAACTTATTCCAGCTTCTGCTCATGCTGCAGGGAGGGAATGAGGTGCCAGTGTGGGGACACCAGCCCTCTGCCAATCCCAAAACACCCGGGTCCCATCCTGCTTCAAACCTCATCCCTTCAGCTCAGTGACTTTACAGCTCTGGGGAGATAATTCCCCGTGGCTGGAGGAAATCAGCCTTGGGTGAAGGGGTGATCAGCACCACTCCCTGGGAGAGAGGAGATTTTCTAACCAGGCAGCCTCAAAGCCCCAAATCATTTCATCAGCCTCCCAGCTACAGACACACGCCCAGGCTCTCTTAAAATGCTGATTCGTTGAAATTCTCCCATCTTGGCTGCACAGAGCCGAAATTTCATATTTTTCCCGTGAATCAGCCCCATTCCCTGAAATAACAGCCCAAAAGGAGAGGGGAAATAGTGTTGCACTGAGCTGTTCCTGGTCGAGCGAGACACAACAGCCCAGGAGGGGGACAGGCAAGGTGTCCCTGCACCCCAGCACCCCCCTGGGCTGGGCATGGCTGTGTCAGGGGGTGTCTGAGCTGCTGCTGGGGACTAAAGTACATCAGTGGGTGCTGCCAGGGCTCCCAGGGAAGTGGGGCAAAACCTTGTGTCCCCACAACATGCAGGGGACAGTGCCCCCTTCCACTGTCCTCTCTGGACACTGTCATGCCTTGATTCTCCCTGAAGTGGTTTCAGAAGGAGCATCCCCCACAGCAATGCCTGCCAAAACCCCGCTCACTGGGGGTACTGAGCAGAGAAAAATCCCAGCAAGGAGAAGTCAGGGGAGAAAAGTGATTTTCCTGCCCTCCTGGCCCAGCCAAGGCTGCTCCAGCTCTTGGGCTCCCCTAGCCAGAGTGTTCCCACCTCCCCAGGCCCTGGGTTTGGGTTTTTTTTTCCCTTTACCCTCTGGCAGCAGCTCTCCCAGCGCAGACATGAGCACGTGTGGGGACCCCGCAGAGCCCTGCAAGCGCTGCAGGAACGTGCTGGTATGTGCTTCCCTGTGCCCTGGGGAGGGCTCAGCGTGGGCACAGAAACTTCCTGGGGCCCCTGCTCCAGCCCAGAGCCCCCCGAGCCGGGTGGGGGGAGCCTGGAGCCCAGGTGGGGGTGTTCAGCTCATCTGGGGGCACATTTTCCCCAAATCAGAGCCCTGGTGTCACCAGCCAGCAAGAGCCTGAGAGCAGCCCAGGGCACAGAGAAGAGCGGGATGGTGACCCAGGGTCACCACGGCAGGAGCAGCAGGGTGAGTGGATGTCACCGTGGGAGGAGTGGGATGGTGAGGGTGTGTCACCCTCCCAGGCTGGAGGGCACAAGGGAGGCACAGACAGAAGCTCCACCAGACCTGGGGTCTCTTCCAGCTGTGACCCCCATCCCAGCCTGAGCCTGGCAGGGATTTGGCTGGTGCTGCAGGGTGGTGACCTCATCCAGCCCTTTATCCTGCTTGTGCCATGGGAAAGCAGCACGCTCACTCCGCAGCAGTTTTTGGATAGATGAGACCTGAGGAACCAATATCCTCTTGTCCAGGGCAGGGGACCATGTGCAGGACAGTGGTCCTGTGGCAGAGACACAGGGTAAGAACCACAGTGGAGGGTGTCCCCAGTTATGGAGGGGGAAGCCTGGCTGCAGGAACATGCTGCAGGTTGGAGTTGTCCCCTGTCCCCTGCATCAGCCTGGCGTGCACAGGATGGGTCCCTCCCCACAGCCCCTTTTTTCCTGACTGGGATATGCTGGGCTCCCTGTGAGCTTCTGGGTGAGCTGGGAGCTGTGAAGCTCCTATCCATCCATCCATCCATCCATCCATCCATCCATCCATCCATCCATCCTTTTTGTCACCAGTAGCAGAGCAAGCAAAATCAAACATGGAGGGCTTGGAGGTGGCCAGGGTGGGGAGCTCCCACATGAATTAATTGATGCTTCCTGACTAATTGCCAATGGATGCTGTGCTGGGGACCTGCCAGCATCAGACACCGGGCAAGAGATGTCCCCTCCCCTGGGGACCATCCCACTCCAGCAGCCCCAAGGACACATGGGGAAAATCCCCTTGTCCTGAGCTCTGCAGCCCTCAGAGCCCTCCAGGCACGGGGGTGTCCCCAGGTTGGGGACAGGGAGATGATGTCTGGACACTGAGAGCAAGGATGGCTCCTGCCCCGGTGCCACCCACCCTGCTGGGCTGGCCTTACAAGGACAGAGATGATTCACCTCCCCCTCTGCTTCAGATGCCACCGTTCCCAGCTCTGCCAGCAGGGACTGTCCCCACCAAGGGCCCTGCAGGGGATCTGTCACTCTGGGAGGGCAGCCAGGCACCCTGAGCTGGTGCTGTTTGGGGGAGCAGGGAGGGATGATGGGTGCTGTAAATGCTGCACCCCATCCCTGCTGCCCCACTCCAGGGTATCCCAACCTCATCCCACATGCCATGGCAAGCAGGATGTGGTGCCACCCCTAGAAGCAGGGACCCTTCCTTTAGGGAACAACAGACTCTCCTTGGAGAGCTGAGCCACATCCATCAGACAATTGTCAAAGCCTCTTCCCCTCCATGGGGGCTGTGCTGGGGTCCCTACACCACTGCCTGTCCCTGGTCAGGCATCAGAAACCATGGGAAGCCTCCCAGCAGAGCAGCCTGGAGGATGCCCAGCAGTTTTGGGGCTGTGGAAAGCAGATGGGTGCTGGACAGAAAGATCTGATGGGGGTTACAGGGCAGGGGAGCCTCAGCTGGGTCTCTGTGCCCATGGCCCAATGTCACTGAGCCAGGCACAGGGGATCAGCCACGAGTTAATGACACTGGGTTTAATGGTGGCTGAGCCATCCACGTGCACACACGTCCCAGGGAGGGCAGATCCCCAAAGGCACATCCCAGCCGTGGTGTTACAGAGCTCCCAGCACAGCCAGAGAGATCAAGGTGTTCCCGAGCTGTGCCCATGTCTGATGGGGACAAGTGGGATTTGGGAAGGCAGAGCAGCTCAGCCAAACTCTGTCCTGTGAGCCAGGACCAGCACAGCCCCTGGACTGGGACACCACAGGGACATCAGCTGGGATGGCTCTGCCAAGGAAGGTACCTGACCCCTGGGAGGAGTTTGAGGCTACCTGGGGCAATCAGCCACCACTTTAACTCCAGGACCAAGTCCCTTTTCCCCTCTGATACCAGGTCCTTGTCCCTCCCTGCCTCATTTCTCCCTTTTCAGCTACTCTGGTTTACATAATTACAGCCAATTTGTTGTAACAACATCTTAATCCTCCCCGTCTCTTTGGGTGCTGCTGCTTCTCTCCTCTCCTTCATCACTGCTCTGCTCAGCATCCTCACGGCCCCAGAACAGGTCAGAGGGTCCCAGGGGATGAGGAAGGGGCTCCAGGCACTGTTCTGAAAATGGGATGTCCAGGGATCACCACACCTCCCCATCCCACTGCCAGGTCCCAGTGCCTGTAGCCAAATACATGGTCAATGCATGCCTGCCCCATGCCAAAAAATCCCCTTGGACGGGCCACAGCTCAGCTGTGACAAAAGTGACTCTTTCTGAGTTTTCAGCCCCAAAGTGGCTGCTGGAGCCAGTGCAGGACTCCCTCTCCCATCCCCAGGCGGCACCAAAAGTAAGTTCATTGTTTGAAAAGCCATCAGTCAAGGCTTGCTGGCTAAAATTACCCTCCTGCTTTATCATCTTGAGAACATTAAGGGCTGTTGTTAACAGATGTTTCGTGTTACACATTATTTGTTAGTCTAATGAAAGGAGGTGAACAAGCTTTCAAGACCTCAGAAGTTGTGCCGAAGGTTTTTTCAACGGGAGGCTGTTGCACCACTCCAGGGGAGAATGAAGATGAAGATGAGGATGGGAATGAGCTCTTGCCACCCTGGTGACTTTTCCTTGCTCTTGCCCAGCTTGTGGGGTTTCTGATTTTTGGGTGTCATGAGAGCAGTGTGTCACACAGATATTTGTATCCACCATACAGGGAGGATGCGCTGGGTACACTCAGGGCCAGGCAGGGGCTGAGCAGCCCCTTGGGTGGAGAGGGAGCTGGGCATGGCTTTGGTCCTCAAAAGCCTCAAAAAGTGGCAGTGGGAAGTGATGTGCCAGCCCTGCAAGGACTCCTGGAGGAGAGGTGTGCCAAGAGCCCCAGGCATGGGGCTGCCTCCAGCCACCCTCTCCAGCAGGCAGGGCTGGGGGGTGAGTGAGGTCAGGAGGGGTTTGAATCTCTTTCTGCAGAGATTAAACCCCTGCCCTGAGTTTCTCTGGCTGTGCCAACCTCCAGAACAGAAACCTCTCACTGCTGCTTCCCTGGGGAAAGGGAGGGGGTTTTGCTGGGGTCACAGCCTGCTGGGCACAGCTAGGGGCTGCCTAAAGCATCCTCGTGCCTAAAGCAGCCCCCATAGCCCACAGTGAGCCCTGTCTGGTACCAGCAGCTTCACAGCAGGTTCAGGGCTGCTCTTCCTCCAACCCAGCAGCACAAGGACCCCGATGGTTCCTGGCTGGAGGGCAGAGCCACATCCTACAGAGAGTTGCAGGGGCAATGAGTCCACTTGTGTTCATAACAAACCCACTGCCACCACCTGCAGGGCTCCAAACCTGCCTCTGGCAGAAAAACCCCACGATGGTGAAGAGGAAGCTGAGAGAAAACACTGAGAGGCTGTTTTGTTTCAGGATGCCAATAAAAGATAAGGTTCGCAGTACAAATTCCTTTGCTGTCACTGCACTGATACCGAAAACATCACAGATCTGGAGCACAAGGCTGATGTTCTCAAAGGCAGAGCATTTGCCTGGTATTTCGGGTCTCCCCATGTCAGTTCCGGAAATTGCATCCCAGTTAAGGCAGTGGCAGCAGGTAAGGGTCTCTAAGGTCCAGCTCTGCACACACACAGGTTCTTGTTTTGTTTCCTTGTTACCTTTTTGCTCACTGCTCTCAGCTCTCACATATTTTTCAACATCAGAAATGCTTCAACTGCTGGTCAGCTTGTCAGAGCATTCCAGATGCTGATGGTGTCTCCATCCAAGCAAGCTCGCCAGAACAGGTGCTAATAGGAAATCTCTCACATGGACCAGCAGTGCTGGGATCTGCAGCCCAAACCCCAGGGCCCCTGCCCCTGGAGGAACGGGCTTTTAGGGTGAAGAACAGGCTTGTGGTGATTGTGCAGCCTCTTGCTCTATTCTTTGCACCGTGCTGGGTCCACACTGAGCTCTTTGGGTGCTTCAGGAGCTCAGCAGGGCAGTAATTTCTCTGCTGTTTTGCAAACAGCCCTGTGAGCCTGCTGTGGGCTGGGTTTCCAAAAGCTGCCCTGATCCCACATGGAATACTGTCCTCCCTACAGACCCACAGGCAGGAGAAACCCTCCCCACAGCCCCAAAGCCACTGCCAAAAGTACAAACAAAACCCAAGGGAAAGGGAGGGAGGGTGGAAAATAACACTGAAAATACCAGATACCAAAAAGCAGCGCCCAGCCTCAGCCAGCCCTCAGCAGAGCGAGCAGAGGCAGGCTGGGGGCTCCGTGGGGCTGCTCCGTGAAGGAAGGAGGTTGTGCAGGGAATGAGCTGCAGGTTGGAGAAAGATGCTCCAGACCTGCCCGCAGTGCAGGAGCCACGGGAGGGGACAGAGAGAGCACCCGGGGGGGACTGAGGGGACTGAGCCCCCTTCAGCAGCAGATTCCCGAGTGAGCTGTGCACCCTGGCCAGGCGCGGGTCAGACCCTCGGCAGGGCTGTCAGCACCCCAGGGCTGAAGGAAACAAACCTGGGGTAGCACAGCCCAGCCGGGAGACAGTTTTGGGCACTGCCACCCCTCGGGGAGGGCACCTGGGGATGGCGGAGCTGCACCCCCACCCCACGCTCTGCCTCCTCTCTGTCACCTCCGTGTCCCGAGGGGACACCCGGCTCCGGGGGGCTCTGGGGGCTGTCGGCTGCCCCTGCGCTGTGGCTTTGCCCCAAGAATGGGGCGAACCCTCCTCACCCCCGCCCCAGCAACGGAGCGGGGATGCGCTGGACCGGTCCGGAGGGAGAGATGCGAGCGGGATTGTCCCGTTAAAAACGCGTCTCCGGCCAGGACCCAGCGCCATGAAGCCGCTTCCCGGGTCGGTCCCGTTCTCTCCGAGCCCGGTTCTGTCCCCGTGGATGCCGGAGAGCGCAGCTGCGTCCCGGTCCCCACGGCCCCGCCGGGCCGCCCCCGCTCCCCGAGCCCGGAAACCGAGCCCGGGAGCCCCGGGGGAAACGGGGACCCCGCAGGCCGCGCAGCCGGGCACGGACCGACCTCCCGGGCACGTCCCAGAGCCGACAGGTCCGGGGCCGGTGCGGGGTCCCCGTGCCCCCTGCCCGACTGCGGGGTCCCTGTGCTCTGTCCTGGCTCCGGGGTCCCCGTGCTCTCTGTCCCGGCTGCGGAGTCCCTGTGCTCTGTCCCGGCTGCGGGGTCCCTGTGCTCTCTGTCCCCTGCGGAGTCCCTGTGCTCTGTCCTGGCTGGGGGGTCCCTGTGCCCCCTGCCCGGCTGCGGGGTCCCTTTCCACGGTGCGGGGTCCCTCTGCCGCAGCCGTCGGGGGATCGGCACCCTCGCAGCTCGCCCCGACGTGGCTCCCCCCTCGCTGCCCCATTTCTCCTGACCCCGCGGGACACCGACCCCCTTTGTGCGGGGTGGCCGCCCCGCGGCAGGGGGGACACGGCGGGGACCCCCATCCCCAAAGCTGCCCCATCCCCGGGGAGCCCATCCCGGGCCGGCGGGACTCACCGTCCTGGGGCGCTGCCTCGCTGCCGCTGCTGCCTCCCGACGGCTCCGGGATGGCCTTGCCGCTACCGGCGGGCGGGGGACCGGCCGCGGGAGTCCCGTTCATACCGGCCGCAACCTCCTCCAGGTCGAGGAGGTGGCTCACGCTGAAGTTTTTCCGGCTTTGAGCGTTTTCGGGCGGCTCCGGGCCGCGCACGGCGCCGGGGGCGAACGGCTTGTCCATGGCAAAGGCTGGCGCCGAGTCCATGGCTCCCACCCCCAACCCGCAGCCCACCCCGAGGTGCCGGGCCGCTCCCCGGCCCCCTTCCCCTTTCCCACCCACCCCCCCAAGAAAAAGAGGAAAAAATTAAAATAATTATGATTTTTTTTTGTTTTTAAATGGGGGGGGGGGGGAAATATCACGGCTGTCCTGAGTCCGGCTCCCTCCCCAGCCCCTGTTCCGCCTTGTGCTGACGTCTGGGGAAAAAAACCACGCTCCCAGCCCAAACTTTCTTCCCCTGCTCTTTGCTCTGGAGCTGTTCAAACAAACGCCCCTGCTCTGAGCCGAGCGGGGCGGCCCCTCGCCCCCCCCGGCCCTGCGACCTGCCCCCCTGCCAGGGACCGAGCCCCGCCGGCAGCCAAGCCTCGGAAAGGGGGGGCAGACAGGGGGGGAGACCCGCTAACCCCCCCCTTCCCTCCCCCCCTTATCCCATCCACATCACACCCCCCCAGCCATGGTTTAAGTGCTTCTATCAACAAGTGTAAGTGGCTGCGCTCCGTGGGGAGGGATGGGGTGGGCTGGGAGAGGGGCTGGAGGGAGAGGTGACCCGCAGGTTAGCGGGGGACACGGCCCCCCTCCACCTCCAGCCACCCCCCTCCTCCGGTCCCCATCAACCCCGGAGCAAGGTCACCTCTCCTGGGAAAAGCCTGGCTCTCTCGCCTTAATGAGATAATTACGTCCTGCACCACAGTTAAAAACTCATAGGCTGCTTCCCTTGAGGTTAGAAAGAAACCTCCCTAATGAAAACCAGCCACCGGGAAAAAGGAGTTTTTCCTCTTTAAAATTATACATATTTATATATATATATGTATACATGCACACAGATATGCAGGGAGGAGGCAGTGGGAGGGAGGGAGGGAAGGAGAGGGGCAGAGCCCGGGGCTGGTTTCTGGTGTCCGGACAGGGCTGGGCTCGGGGCGATGAGCAGAAATTGGAGAGGTTAAACAATTATTCCTTCCCCTCGGTTCCCCGCCGCTGCGGGGACAGACGGACAGGGCTGCGCAGGGTTCCACGCGAAACCTCCGAGCGAGATCTGCCGGCTCTGAGCTCATCGACATCGCTGCTCCAGCACGGCCGAGGGAGGCAAACCCCTGGCTGAGTTATTTTAACATTTGTCGAAAGCTTTTCTTGCGCTCCCTTCCCCTTCAAGTCGGAGGCGTGCAGATTTTTGAGCCAGCCAGCGCTGCCAAATCTGATCTTCCTGACGGGGAAGCAGCTTTCCAGAGCTCTCCAGCTTGGAAGGGGTGTAGCTGAAGGCAGATTTTGGCTCTCTCCAGCTCTGCGGGGGGCTCCTCCAGTGTGCAAACAAGACAGCCCAACCTCCCTTCCCCCTCTTATTTTTTTTTCGTGGGGGGATCTATTTTTTGGTTCTGTTGGTCCAATTTGCTGGCCCCAGGGGCGCTTTGGGATCAGCTCTGGTGTCTGGTTCTGTCCCCTCGGCTGTGTAAATCACTGCTCCTGCTTCCCGATGGATGCTCCCAAAGATGGGGGTTCTGGCCGTGCCCAGCACCCAGCTGGACATGTCCCCTGTCCTCCTGTGCCAGGGCAGGGCTGTGCACTCAGTTATGCACTCTGTGGATATTTTAGAATACAGAAAAATTGCCACCACCTCTCCTGGCTGCTCTCAGGGAGGGGATGGCTGTGTCACCCCTGGGACCACCAGGCTCAGCACAGTCTTGTGCCACCCTTCCTTGCCCAGGAACCTGCTAGATCCTGCTTTTCTCCATCGTGGCTGCAGGGACAGCCCCTTCGCAGGATGGACATGACCTCATGTCCAGGAAAAACTGCTCTGGAATCAGCCTGGGGTCTGGGCCCTCCCCTGGGAGGACAGTGATCCCTCAGTGATGGGCACTCCTTGGCCAGGGCTGCTGGGGGGGACAGGGCAGTGAGGACCCCAATCCTTGCCCCAGCATCCCCCTCTTGGCTCCAGAGGTGGGAACATCTTGCTGTGATTATTTTGGGGGAGAGTGGGGGGTGGGGGGGCAGACTGGTTTTGGTCCGTGGAGGGGTGTGGGCAGAAGTGGGGGATGGAGCAGCCCCATTCCCGTTTATGACCCTCTTTCTCCTCCTTGTTTAGGGCCAGACCTGATTCTTGAACTGTCTGGCTTTTCCAGGGGAGACAGCTTCCCTCAGTCCGTGGCATTAAATAATTAAATGGAGGGAATAATCGTCGGTGAAACCCCCTTGGGTTCGCACTTCCTCGGGCCCTGTGATTGCTGATATTTTTTTGGTTGAAATATGACCTTTTTTATGATCAAAGGGGATCAGAGTTCCAAAGGAAAGTTAAAAAAAAAAAAAAAAAAAAAAAAAGGAAGAAAAAAAGAAAAAAAAAAAAAAAGAGGGCAAACATTTTCTTTTTTTCCCAGTCCTAGCGGTCTGGTAAAGTTTCTTTAGACATGCAAAGATTTACACACCTTTCTGCAGGGTGCCTTAAATTACCCTCCAGCTCTTTACACATTTCCATGAGCAGAGCAAGAACAGTAAGTCATTGAGAAATTAACTGGCCTTTCAGTAATATCCCCTGTCGGCCTTTCAGAAGGAGAATGTCTAATGACTTTTTTGAAGTAGAGGTCAGGGTTTGCTTTTTTTAAATAAAACAATCTGTATTAATGCTATTTCCTTTTTAGCTGTAGGATTTGCCCTTTTTTTTTTCTCCCCTCAGCATCATTTTTTTTAACACCAGCCACACATCCAAAGCAAGACCTGGTTGTTTGAAACACACACTCCTGGAGTTTCCTAACCTGCTTGTGCAAACTCTTTTTTTTTTTTTTTTTTTTAAATGTAAAAATTGTGTTTTAAAATGGACTTCGAAGCTGGCAAGGTGACTCTTGGCTTTGGGCAAAATGTGGGTGGTGCAGAGACAAAGCTGAGCAGGTTTGCTGTACCTGACACCTGGGTTTTGCTGAGCTGGGTGTGAGCTCTGAGCCTGGCTTTGCTGGGCCAGAGCTGTTGGGCTGATGGAGCAGAGGCTCTGAATTGTCAGGGCTGTGCTGGGCTCTTTAGAGTGAGGATCTCTCTGCCAGGTTTGCAGCCCTTGGGATGAACGTGTTTCTGTTTGCCAGTCCTTCATCTTCCTCTCTTAAAAAAAAAAAAATCAAATATGTTTTTTGGTAATCTCCCTTTGTGTTTTCCTAGGGGTTTCCTGATATTTCTCTCACTCTGTGCTAACACCTTGTGCTTCCATGGTGCTCAGCATGGCACGGATCTGGATGTGCTCTTCCAGCCCCAGCCCCCTCCTCACCCCAAAACCGTGGGCTGGGGCAGTGCAGCCTCCTTGGAGGCCTGCCTGGGATGGTGCTGCTCCTTGTGGTACTCAGGTGTTCCTTCCTAACATCCCAAAATCTTGCCCCGTGGTTGTTCTGGTGCAGAGGAGCTGAGCTGGCTCATCCATAGCTCGAGGTTTTTTCTGACAATGGAGTTGCACCTCTGCTGCACCTAAGGAGGATATTGGGAATAAAGAGGTGGGAAGGAGTAGAGTGTGGGGGATGGTGGGGGCTTGGCAGTGCCTGGCCAGGACCAGAAACCGGCTCCTGGGGTGGGTGGGTGCCCAGCCCCGTGTCCTGCCCAGGCTGGGGATCAGAACACCCCTAGGGCATAGGGCAGGGGCCAGGGCAGTGCCACCCACAGGGGTGACAGCCAGGGGTAGTTGCTGGAGGAATCCCCCATGCCCAGCCCTGCCTTTCCTATCAGGAATGGTATTTCTGTATTTACTGCACAACTCTTCTTTCTCCCTCCATTCCTGGCAGACCCTAAAAGTACAGCATGCCCTGTGCTGGCTCTTCTCCTTCTCCTCTCCCCTCCAGCCCTCACAATTCCCCCCATTGCCGCCTAGCTCCTTGTCTCTGTGGACAGTGGCATTATAAAACACCCCAGCCAGCCCCTTGGAGAAGCTTTTTCTCCCAGCTCTCTCATTCCTTCTCTTTCTGCCTCTCTTTTGCTCTTTCTTTCTCTCCCTCTCTTTCTTTCCCTGCCAGGAATCCCAGTCAGTCCCAGATGAACCAATACTCTGTGGCTCTGCTATTTCCCTTTTATTCCCCCCCTCCTTCAACAGCGAGATGGGAATAGAGTGAACTAAAAAAAAAAAAAAAAAAAAAAAAAAAAAAAAAAAAGAGAGAAGCAAAAAAAAAGAGAAAGAAAGAAAGAAAAAAATCAAAGCGGCACATATTGGATCCAGATGTGCTTACAGCCCTTTCCAGCAATTTAATTAAATTCCCCCAGACAGCCAGGAGGATTTCTTAATGATCAAATTTCCCTGGCTTTCCTCCTAAAATGCCCCTCTTTCTTCGGCTGGCTGTGGCTGTGTCTCCCTGATGGATGGCCAACTCGCATTCTTCCAAGCCCGCCCCGCCAAGGCCATGGGGAGGAAGGGGGCAGAGCCCAGCGCTGTTATTCCAGCCAGGCACTCAAACACCCCAGCCATGGGGCCAGCAAGGGCCCTGTTTGCCAAATTCCTGCTCCCAGGAAATGTGGGGATGGGGAATCATGTCCTTGGGGTCTGTGTCCTGTGGTGTGGTCATGGCAGGGACGCTCCAGGGAAGGAGTCACTGTGCTGGTGGCAAGGGAAGGGCTCAGCCCGTGGGTCTCCTGGTTTGTCACCTCCCAGGGCTGCTTTGGAGCCAGGTTTGGTCCCACACTGTGTCCCCAAAGCCTCCTTTCAAGCTGGGGCTTACCAGGGTGGGGGCAAAACCTCTGTGGGGCTCGTGAAAAGGCACATTTGGGCTGGCATGGCCCTTTGGGGCAGCTCGATGTCCCCTCTCATCCTCAGGGACAGCACGGCTTGGGTCAGAGGTGGCAATGGGGTGACCCTGCCATGCCAGCCCTCCTTTCCCAGCCAACAGCAGGAATGGAGCAGTGATTTCTCCCCAAAATGGTGTCTGTGGACACCTGCACGGGCCCCACCAGTGCCACACAGACGGGGATGGGGTTTGTGTCTGGTGCTGCCACTGTAATTGTGGAGGGTCCAGGGTCCTTTACCTGGTGGCAGCAGGGGCACTTGTACTGGAATGAGGGGTCTCAGCTGCCCAGCCCACCGAAAGTGGGGTCCCCACAGCCGGGCTGCTCTGGTTTGAAGCCATCTCAACCCTCTCTGCAAAGGGACAAATCCCCACTGTCCCTCACTCGTCCTTGCTGCTTTCCCCCTCTGCTCCCTGCCCAGGGTTGGATGGGGTTATTTCCACCCCTACTCAGGCAAACGTGGGCAGACACCCCCCAAACCCGATCCGGGGGGCTGCTGGGCTGCAAGGGGGGTGCAGGCCAGCTTGTGCATCGAGGTGTCACTGCACAGCACCAAGTCCCGGTGGCACCAGGGCCACCAGCCACCCTGCGAAGGGCCCTGCCCTGCCCTGAAGGTGGGCTCAAGGTCCGGGGGCTGCAAGCACTGGGGTCCCCCACCCCGGCACCCCACTTTGTGTGGGGAAGGGAAGGGTGGGAAACAGGGGGGACCGTGACAGCATGTCAGAAAAATGCCCAGCCGGCGCGGCCTCCTCGCCCCCTCTGCCCCGGGGCCACGGCTGCCTGCTGGAATCTGGAAGCGCTCCACCGGAATAAAATAAATACGTAAATAGGAAACCCAAGGCGGCTTCAGTTATTGCCGCTCTCCAGAGCTCCCCGCGCTGGCAGATTCCACCAGAATAATAATAATAAAAATAATGATGATTATGATAATAGTACCAATAAATCCTGGGGTAATGTTTCCCCTGGTAGCTCTTTCAGCAGGGCAGGGTCCAGGCGCTGTGGGCAGCAGCACCGG
The DNA here is from genome assembly GCA_013398615.1 of Brachypodius melanocephalos. Lineage (NCBI taxonomy): Eukaryota > Metazoa > Chordata > Aves > Passeriformes > Pycnonotidae > Brachypodius > Brachypodius melanocephalos. The sequence goes on from VZSR01000598.1 coordinate 5,034,685, forward strand.
AGTCACCCCGAGCCCCGGGGAGGCTGCAGCCACTGGGGGCCACAC
>VZSR01000598.1:5035145-5067399 GCA_013398615.1 Brachypodius melanocephalos
GCGGGACACGCCCCCATTAGGCCACGCCCCAAAAGAGACCACACCCCATAGCTGAGACCACCCTTTCCTATTCAGCCCCGCCCCCGGCGGGTTCCGGTTCCGGTTCCGGTTGCGGTGCCCGGGCAGGTGAGGGGCGGCGGGGCCGGGGCTGAACCGTGAGAGGCGGGCGGGGCCGGGGCCTCCTTTCCCTCCCCGTGTTGCTCGGGGCCGCCGGCGGGGGTTGCATTGGAATCTGTGAGTGTTTATTTGTGAAAACGAGCTGCGGCTCATGGATTCGTTTGGGGTTTTTTTTTCCCCCGCTGTAGCCTGCTCTACCTCCTCAGAGAAAGGAGTGATGAGCGTGTTTAATACATCTAAAAATATATGTATGCAGCCCACTCAACCCGTCAGGAGTGGTGCATACCCATATTTACTTATTTATTTATTTACTAATACGTGCTGATAATAGCGCAAATATTTCGACTTTAAAGCATTGTAAAACAAACAGAAAAACAAATCAGCTTTATTTTTTTATTAGCTTATTTTAATTTGACTATTTAACTAAAGTAAAGAATGATAAGGAAATGGAAATGCATGTTTTACAGATCTTTTTGTGTCGCGGTCTTTAGGCAGGGTCCTGTTATTCATCCCGCTGGGGTCTGGGGGCTCCTGGCCTTTCCTCGCCGGGGGCTGCAGGAGATTCAGGAATTTCCTGGGCTTGCATCCAGTGCACTGGGGGTGGTTGGTGGTCCCTGGGGTGCTCCAGCCTCCTCTCCCATAAAAACCAGGCAGGGCTTTGCTGGTTACAGACACCCCGGGGCTCTCAGAGCACCCCCAGCCCGCGGGGCTCTCGGCAGAGCCAGCCTGGCTCCGCCTGCGGTGTTTCCATGCTGTGCCCGATAACCGCAGTGTGCGGCTCTGCGTGCAGGAGATAATTTGGAGACACCAAATTGGTGTGTGGGAGGAGATCCCTGCGCTGGGCTGGGCTGCATTTATATAAGGAGGGGGGAGGCTGTGTTTTCTTCTGCGTTCAAACCTGCTGAAGCCTTGTTTGTTTTGACAGGAAGAAGAAGCCCCTTGCAGAGGGGGCCTGGGTGCTGGAGGCCCCCGGGCGGGCGTGCAGGGGCAGAGCACGATGCCTTTCCTGCACGGCTTCCGCAGGATCGTCCTGGAGTACCAGCCCCTGGTGGATGAGCTCCTGGGGCTGCTGGCCACACCCGACACGGAAAGGCAGAGCTCGCTGGAGAGGTAACAGCAGGGGGCTGAACGCCCTGGAGTGTTTTTGGGGGATGGTTGGAGCTCAGGGATGTGGCCGAAGTTGGACAATATGGGTTTGGGGCAGCCCTCAGTCCTGGGGAGCAGCTCATCCCACAGACCCTCCTTTTGCTGCTGTTCTTTGGGAATGTGGAGATGGAGCAAGGCAAACGCAGGAACTGTGGGTGCTCCCCGGGAACAGCCCTTTCTGCCTGACCTCTGGCAACAGAGCCTAAACTGGGGCTCAGCTGAGGCCCTGAAGCTGCTGTGTAACCCCACAACCAGCAGCTTGGAGACCCACTGGGTACAGGACCAGAGGGAAGACCAAGGATTTTCCTTCTTCTCTGGTGCCGCTTTGACCCTTGCACACCTGAGCTGTGTTCACTGAGTAACTGCTGGGTTTTTGTGTGTCTCAAGCCCTGCCTGCCTGGACAGTGACAGGAGCCAGCTCTCAGCTGTGAGGAGAATCCTGGAGAGGGAGACTCACTCCCCATTTTATCAGGAAGGTGTGAGCTATGCCCTGCTGAAGGTCACCGAGCTGGGGCTCGTCCCTGCTGCAGAAATCCTGCTGGAATTTGGTGCTGACCTCAGCTTTGAAGGTGAGGCTGGTGGGAAGGGGGCTGGGCCAGGGGGAACCAGCAGATGAGAAGCTGCCCTGGGAGGTGGGGATAGCTGGGGCAGAAGAAGGGGGTGCTTCCAGCTCAGACCACTCCTGCTCCTTGCTGGGGTAGTGTGGATGTGCCTTGTGGAGACATAGCCACAAGGATGGACTGAGGGACACCGGGGGTTTGGCAGGATGGAGCCATTGGAACAGCAGGACTCGGGGTGCCTGTGACAGCCCTGTTTTCACAGGCATCACTGTGCTCCCAGGGCCCTCCCCAGCTGTCGCGTCCACTCTTGGCAGGTTCTGGGGCCATTTTGGGGAATCCCTTTGTTCTCTCTGACTGTTTTTATCCTCAGACCCTGTCACCTACTACACACCCCTGCACATGGCGGTGCTGCGCAACCAGCCGGACGTGCTGGAGCTCCTGGTGCACCACGGTGCCGACATCAACCGCAGAGACCGGGTATGGCTTCACTGCCTGGGCACGGCCAGGCTGAGCCCCCACAGCCTCAGCTGGTCTGGTGTGTGGGGACAGCCCTTCTGCTTCCCTCCTCCTGGGCCTCACCGTGTGCTGCCTCCCCTTGGCACATCCCTGTGCCCGCTGTCCATAGTGCTCTGCTGCTGTGGCAGAAGGTCAAGTTGCCTTTGGCTGAGCCCCTGCCTCATGGGGGAGGAGACTGGAGAGACACTCTCAGTGTGGCCAAGATAAAGCCTCAGCAGCAACTCCCTGCAGACACTCAGTCTTCAATACCTACCAGTGTTTTTTAACTGTTTTGCAGATCCATGAGAGCAGTCCCCTGGACCTGGCCAGCGAGGAGCCCGAGCGGTTGCCCTGCCTGCGGCGGCTGCTGCAGCTGGGGGCCGACGTCAATGCTGCTGACAAGAATGGTCTGTGCACCCCACTGGGCTCCACCAGCTGAGAGTGGGCTGGGGCAGGGCACAGGGCTGGGGCCATTTGCTGCTGCACCTGTTCCCTGCCTAGATGGGTTTGGGAGGTGGGAGGAAGCTGGCAGAACCTCCCTGTGCTCAGTGTTTTCTCATGGTGTGCTGGCTGTGTGGAAAGGGCTGAACTCTGAGCAGTCCAGGGAGGTGCGATGGGGCTGTGCCTCTGTTGTCCCGTGGTGCCCACTTACTCTAAAATTCACTCTGCCATGGCCCATATACCCACTGAGGCCACCATCACCCCTGCACATGTGGCCTGCAGCTGTCCCCACAGCTGGTCACCATCATGGGAATAGTAGAAGCCTCTGTCAGAAGGGTTGTCACTCCCTGTGTTCAGCTGTCTGGTGGGTGGGGTGGATTGTTTTCCTTCCTGCCTTTTGGGGTGTCACCCTGTTGTCCTGTGACTGACTGATTGCTCCATTGCAGGGAAGACAGCACTGCTGCATGCCCTGGCCAGCAGTGACAGTGGCCAGATCCACAACACCGACAGCATCCGTCTCCTGCTGGAAGGAGGTAAAGAAAACCTTCTCCCCTTTCTGAGCTGGCCAATTCTTTGTGCAGCACCAGGCACTGCCCTCCTGACTCCTTTATGTTCCCACTGGATCAGGGGTGCTGGAGTTGGTGCTGGCCTAGGCACCAACAGTGTCTGTTATGTTCTCTGTCTCTTCCTGCAGGCGCAGATGTCAGGGCTGCCACCAAAGATGGTGACACTGTCTTCACCTATGTCATCTACCTGCTGGGAGAGATGGCGTACAGCTACACCGAGGAGGAGGCCGAGGACATCGAGCGCTTCTGCTTCCGTGTCACGCAGCTGCTGCTGGCCCACGGTGCCAACCCCAGCGAGTGCCCAGCCTCAGAGTCCCTCACACACTTCTGCTTCAAAAGCTTCAAAGACTACTTCCCACTGCTGCGGTTCCTGCTGGAGTCAGGTGCTGCCTACAACTGCTCCCTCCATGGTCCCTCGTGCTGGTCCGGCTTCCACATCACCTTTGAGCACCTCTGCTGGCACCTCAGTCGCTTTGAAGATGAAACCTATTCCACAGACCTCATCCAGAAGGGTCAGACTCTGCTGGAGCTCATGATGGCCAGTTCACAAGCCATCCAGCTGCCCAGCAATTTTGAGGTCAACACCAGCAGCTGTAGGGTCCATGGGGAGAAGGTCCAGACTCTGGTCTCCTCTCTGAAGCAGCTGGAGCGCTCACCACAGGCACTGAAACACCTCTGCAGGGTGTTCATCCGGCAGCGCCTGAAACCGTGGCCAGTGGATGACAAAATCAAGGCTCTGCCTCTCCCAGACCGGCTGAAGGGGTACCTCTGCATCGACCACGCTGCTGCTGGCCACGAGGGCCTGTGAGCCTGACAGTGCCTCTCTCTCTCTGCTCCCTCCACAGTCCTGCTGTGCCTACAGCCACCATCTCTGCTCTGAGACAGTTTTGTCTGCAGCAAGAGGTGCTGCCCGTGGAGTTCCTCTCTGTGGCATTCTGGGGGTGTTTTCTTGGGCACAATGTCACACATGTGTTTGTGAATGTCTTGTTGCTCTGGGGCAGGCATGGGGAGGCAGGCAGAGCTCCTGGGCATGGGGGAGCTGGATACTGGGGCTGGTTTGGAGGGAGATTAAGCCAAGGCCTGGGGGCAGGAGCAGTGGGTTGGGGGCTCCTGACAGGCAGCCTGTCCCCTCTCTCCCAGCCCTGCCATGGGTGGGTGATGCAGTGCCTTAGGTGTCCAGTGGATTTGGGAGATGCTTCGGGGTGCTGGGAGAAGGAAGAGGTGTTCTGGCTTTCCTTCCTCTGGTCCTGGTGGTGGAAGCAGGTCCAGTGTCATCCTGTGGGTGTGGATGCCTTCCTTGTTCAGTGTGCATTTCTGACACTGGAGATGGGAGTGAAGGGAAGCGGGGCTGGCAACAGTGCCTGACTGCTCCATGCCCTCTGAGCTTCTGCACCTCATCCTGGCACAGAAAACCATCCACCAAGGACATCTCAAGAGTTACTGGGCTCCAAAATACACAAATGGATGTTTCCTGACTTCATTATTCATCCCTGTGCAAGGATGAGGAATGGGCAATCTGCAGCTGAGTGCCTTGTGCCTCCCTCCCCATTGCTTTGCTCTTTCCCTTGGTGACCAGGATGTTACTCTCCAGTGCCTCCTTCCCAGGAAAAAGAAATTGCTGCACCTGGAGGGCTCGTGTCCCAGCCTTGTCACAGCTGCCTGGCTCCCCTTTCTAGGTACCTGCTGCCTCGTGACGTGCCAAAGACTGGCCACAGAGCTGAACCCCACACAGTTTTGTCAGTTAGTATTGTTTTTCATGGGGGACAGATGCAGAAGATGAAGAGGAAAGATCTGTTCTGATTAAAGACAATTTGTATCAGGTGGATCTGGGATTCACTGCCAGTTGGAACTGGAACTGTGTGCCCTGATGAACTGGTGCTTAAAAAAAAATCCAGTAATGTGATCAAATTCTGCCCTGGTGTCTGCAATGGGAACTGAACAATTAAATGAGGCCTTCTATAATAACAACAGGGGTTTGTTTTTCCTTAGGAGAGGTGGGGTGAAGAACAGGAATGGGGGGGATGGCTGGAGGGTCGAGCTGCAGCAGACTGCACCTGGGCTCACCCCTGGCACACTGCTGTGCCAGTGTTGGCCACCTTGGGTCAGTGGCCAGACCTGAGTAAATGAATATGGCCAAAGAGGAGATGGGAGTGTTCAAAGCCAGGTGATGGTGTGGGGTGCTGGGGGAGCAGCTGCAGTGTCACAGCAGTGGAGCTGGAGTTGTCAGGGCTGGAGGGGCCTGGGAGCAGCTCAGACCACACCAGGGCACTTCCAGGGTTGCAAGGCTTTGTCTGGGATACCCCTATCCCTGGAGAAGGATGTGGGGGACTCAGGGTTACACACACCTCCCTTTTTGCTGCCCATATAGGAGACCTGCTAAGAGGTTTAAAGGTGAGGCCCCCACAAAGCCCCAGTGTTGCCTCCCCACACCACCACAGGGAAACAGCAGAAGTTTCTCCCCTTTGGCTTACCCAGCTCATTGCTGAGCAGCAGGAAGGGGTCAAACACCCAAGCAAGGAATGGAGCCCAGTCCATCCCAAAGGTGCCCCGAGCTCCTGTGCCCTGCAGCCAGCAACCTGCAGCTGCCCATGGATCACCTCGTGCATGGGAGACCCTCTTGCTCCTGTGCAGAGCCCCTGAGGGTGGCACAGAGCCAACATGCACCCAACAAACCTCACGTGCAGAAGTGCAACAGCAGGAAAATGTATTTGGCAAACACCTCTTTTCACAAACAGCAGCAACTTGGAAGACAAAGTCCCGTCCTTGTCACCAGCCCCTGGAAGGGGAGTCACGACACGGGAGAGACCTTCCCCCGCTGCCCTCATCTCATGGCAAAGGTGTAGACGTGGTAGATCTCATCAGGGAAGTTCTCCTGGCGCTCCTGAGCCAGGAGGTGCAGCCCAGCTTTGCGGATGATCTTATGGACCACATCCAGGTCACGGCAGACGCTGCTGTCCACATCGTCCATGATCACACCCTCCTGGGCCATGTTGTCCTTGATGACCACGATGCCGTTGGGCCGCAGGCCGGCACGGCAGCGCTTCAGGAAGTCGGAGAGGTGGTTGTCAGTGAGATGTCCTGGAGGGGCAGAGCAGGGGTTAGAGTGTAGAGGGTGACCAAGGGGAGGAAACCCAGAAGCTGCATTTGGGATCCCTCCTGATCCAAGTGGCCAAATAACTTGAGACATTTGCAAGGAAAGCTTTAGCTTGGGGGTGTCCAACTTGTGTTTCACTACTCCATCCAACCCACACCTCTGCTCTGGCCTCTGAGGGCTTGGGGGAAAAGACTCTTGGGGAAGAAAGTACAGGACTCCTCCATGGGATGGGGGCCAGCTGCCCACCCCAGGCTCCCACCCATCCTGTGATGCTCATCCTCCACAGAGACCTCAAGCTGCTCTCCCCAGTGCACAGGGCACCTGCCCCTCAAGGGAACGGGACAGGCTGGAAAGACCCCACAAGCAGTGACCCTCACCGATGACCCACTGGATCCAGATGACATCGTAGGAGTTTGGCTCAGGGCTGAAGTCCTGGAGGCCGCAGCAGAAGTAGTTGCGTACTCGCCTGCCCTCCTCGCCCAGGTAGCTCTTGGCCTTGGTGAGGAAGTCCTCTGTCACATCCACCATGTCCACTGTCTTGAAGAGGGGCAGCAGCAGCCGCTTGGTGATCCGGCCAATGCCAGCCCCGCAGTCCAGAGCACGGGTTGTCCCTGTCCTGTTGGGGCCATCCTGCAACAACCACCGTGAGGGGTGAATCCCTCTGTGAGGAACCCACAGAGGAGAAATGGGACACCTACACAGGGCAGGACTGGGCTACAGGGAACCCACTGCAGGGCAGAGCTCTCCCAGCATGCAACAAAGGATCCAATTCAGAGGGAAGAACCCAGCTCCATGCTGGGAGAAGGGTGGGGTTTTAGGAGCACTACAAACCTACCCGCAGAAACCTCTGCAGGAACTTCCTGGAGCTGTTGATGTCGATGCTGGAGATGTGGCCATAGCCCCCCAACATGCCATCCACTGTGGCGGGCACATCCTTCCAGTACTTCTCTGCCTTGGAGTAAAACTCAAACTCGTTCTCCACCACCTCGCTGGTCATGCTGGCCAAGGGCACACGCCCACACAGGACTCACTGCTCCCCTGGCATGGGAGAACCCCAAACCAGCAAGGAATGAGTCAGCTCTGCCAGTACCCCACATCTGTTTATCACCCCTTCTCCCTCCCCAGGGATACTGCAAACTCCAAAAACCTTCAGCTGAGAGCAAGATCTAAATCCTGGTATTTTCTGGATATCAACAAGGCCAAAACCCCTCCCTGGGCAGATGCTTCAGCCAGAACAGGTATGGCAGAGCCTTCCTCAGCAAGACACCCAATTATATGATTATTTTTTAAGGCTGACCCACCTTTTTCACCTATTCTGCCTCTCCTTTTCCTGTCTTAACATTTTACAGATTACATGTTTATGTGTGGCAACAACCCCATCAGTCACCTCCAATTACATCTGGCGTTGCTAAAAGTTATCCTGAGCACCTACCTGAGAATTGTAAATCTCAGCCATGACCATAAGTTAGATATTTGCAATATAATAAAGTCAAGGTATAATCAGCAATACAAGCTATAAATCCCCCCCAGGCATCTCATAATTCAAACCACTGTGGATTTGATTAACTGCACTGGGGATTAGAAACTAGATTTAAGGTGGCCAAAGGGTAAATTCAAGGACTTCAAACACCTTTACAAATAAAGAAATATAGAGAGTTCGTGGCTTGAATTTGCTGCCAAATACCCCATTAGACACAAAACCTTTTCTATGGCAGCTTAGCCAGGTTTGGTGGCCCCACGTGGCCTTGAACAGCCTAGGGATAGGAAAGGGGGATATGGCACCTCAACTTACAGGTCACCGGTGGAAATCCAGTTTGGCTCAGTGGTGCCAGGAGCCGGTCTACGCTGTGATCTAGGAGCAGGGAAGATGGGATTTAAGGGCCAAATCACCCCTCTAAGTGTGACCGTGGTCCCAGGAAACCACAGGTAAGAGCGGCCCCAGCCCCACAGACACACTCCCAGGGAAGCTGGGGATCAGGAGCTGCTGCTGCCCCTTAGCTCAGAGACTGAGCCACGAGTGCAGCCAGTGCATGGAGGAGGGTTCTGGCTCCACTCTGAGCAGTGCTCCTCTCTGATCACACGGGCTGGGACCCAGGCTCACCCTGCCGGCAGTGACCCCATTCCTTGGCCTGGGTTTGGCTTGGTGAGTCCCTGATGACTCATTTTTCAGGGTGTCACAGGCTACCAGCACAAGCAGAGAGCACCCAGTTCCCCGAACCCGAACCCTTCCTGCTGCCCCAGCAGCCCCTGAAACGCGGCCGGTGCCCGCCGAAGTGCGGGCAGGTGGAGGCCAGGACTCGCCCCACGGGGAAGGTCACACGGCGTGGGGGGGTCACCTCAGTGTGGGGGGAGCCCTGGAGCCGCTCGCAGGCGGGGGAGCGGCAGGGGAAGGGGTGCGAGGGCTGGGGGTCCCCAGGCTGAGAGGGGATTGTGGCTGTGCCGCCATGGGGGGCACGGGGGGTCCCATTCCGGGCCCGCGGGGTGTTACAGCAGCCCTATGCGGTGCGAGGGGGCGGTCTCCGGTGCAAGGCCCGACCCGGCCCTTTCGCCTCCCGCCCATCGGGGCTGAGCCGCCCCCCCGCTCCAGGCCCGCGGCGCTGTGCACCCCGCGGGCCGCCGGGTGCAGCCCTACCCCGGATCCGGCCCGGGCAGCTCCGCTGGCCCCTCCCGGCCTCCCCTGCAGCCGCAGCCCGGGGATAGGCGTGCCGGGCGGTGCCGGACGGTGCCGGACGGTGCCCGGTGCCGGACGGTGCCCGGTGCCGCCGCTCCCTCAGGCCGCGGCCGCGACCCCCGAGCCCCCCCCGTTACCTCCGGCGGCGGCCGCGCGCTGCCCCCCCACGGGACGGGCGGCCGCGGGGACCAACCAGGCGGCGGCGTGGCTGTGACGTCACCGTGGCGTAACGATCGGGGCCTGCCCCGCTCTCCTGCCGCTGCCCGCGCGGGGGCGCTCCGGGACGGGGTCCGGGGATGGTCAGCGGTGGGATGGACTGGGACGGACTGGAATGGATTGGGACGGGTTGGAACAGGCGGAGCCGGACTGGAATTGACTGAGGCGGACTGGGGTGGACTGGGATGTACTGGGACAGGCGGGAGCGGACGAGGACGGACTGGGCAGCCCAAGGGGAGCCCTCGGTTACCGCGCGGTTCTTGAGGGGCAGGCGGCCACGGGGGCCCGGCCGGCTGGCACCGGGGTGGCGGGACCCTGGGTCGCCAGAACAAGTATAACCGCGGGGGTGTCCTGGTCGGGCTGCCCGCGCGTCTCCGTCTCGGCTCCTGCTCCTGCCCCGGTCCTGTCCCGCCGTTGTCCCTGTCCCGTCCTGGTCGCCAGGGGGCGCTGTTGTCCCGCCGTTGCGCCGCCGCCACGGGAACTTCGGTGCGTCCTGAGGGGGAGCGGGACCCGCGTGTGCCCCGGCACCGACACCCCCGGTACCGGCACACCCGGCTCAGACTGACACCCCCGGTACCGGCACACCCGGCTCAGACTGACACCCCCGGTACCGGTACACCCGGTACCGATTGACACCCCCGGTACCGGCACACCCGGCTCAGACTGACACCCCCGGTACCGACGGAGCCCGGCACTGACAGACACACCTGGTACCGACTGACACCCCCGGTACCGGCACTCCCCCGTACCGACTGACACCCTCCAGCACTGGCCCCTCACACGCCCCTTCACTCCCTGTTCCCACCCCGCTCCCAGTGCGGGCACTGATCCCACTGCTCCCAGTGTCCCCAGCTCTCCCGTGCCCTCCCCTGCCTGGTCCTGCCGAGCCAGCACGGGGAGCTGAGGCCTGACAGCTCATCACAGCTGTGCCCCCTCCGCAGTGCAGCTGAGACCATCCCCTTTGGGGTCTTATCCCCCCTCACCACACCCCAGCAGGACAGGGTTAACGGGACCTGGGGGTGCCCAAGGAAGAGGATTGCTGTGGGGACAGTGACAGTGACAACGCTGGGTTGGCTACAGTCGTGTCTGTGGGGAATGGAGGCTGGTGTGGATTCTCTGCTGTCTAATATGACCTGAGTCTTTCCCTCATCTTTCTCAGAAACTGAGTTTCACAAAACCTGTAGGGACAAAATCTGCTTGAAATCACCCAAAGCTGTCAGAGGGCAGTGACCAGAGGGCACGGGAGGCAGAGCCCATTCCCAGCACCCACCTCTCCTGAAATGTCTTAATGGCCCAACAAGGGCTGTCCCCAAAACAGAGATGCTCACCCCACAGCTATCCAGAAATCCATGGCACAGCCAGGATGTGGCCTCAAGGATAGAGCCCCTTGCCATCCTTCCATGGGACATATGCAGAAAGGATTCCCCATCTTTGGGAAGCAAACATCAGCCTGGGACAGCTTTTGGGCCCCCAGATCCTCTGAGTCCCTGTGAAAGGACCTGAATGTGCTGGGGACAGCAGTGACCTGAGCTGGGGGCTGAGTGCTGAGACCAGGAGTGTGTGTTTAGTCAACTGCAGAGCAGGGGACGCAGTAAGAGCATCTCCAAGCACAAAAAGCACTGCTTGCACCCCACTTTGTTTTTCAGCTTTTAAAGAAACAAGGCTCTTTGTGACAAGGGAGGGGACACTGAACAGAGGGTGGTGGCACCTTGCTGCTCACAGGCAGGAGGGGTGTTTGGGAAGTGCATGGAGGTGAGTTTCCATGCACAGGCACCTGAATGACCCAAACCCACCAGTTTTCCCTTCACTGAAGCTGCCAGCAGCCGTTGCATTGCTCCTGTTGTCACCTTTGTTTTCAAGCAGGCAATGGGCACCTGCATCCCATCCATGCCACATATCTTCCATGGTGCCTGCAGTATTTGCTGCCTCTGCTTCCCCAACAAAAGGCACTTTCATCCTTTATTTCACTGAGCTGCACTGGGGCTCCTGAAGACTCTTTCCATTAAGCCCCAGCCACATCCTCCATCCTTCCCTATTGCCAAAACCCTTCATGATGGCAGGAAGAGAATGGTGTTCCCATTCCTTCCAGGGGCTGGGGCTCTGCTTTGGCCCCTCAGGTTACAATGAAACCTGCAGCAGTTGCCTTAGCTCAGAGGCAGATTTTGTTTGTAAATGGTTGCTTGGATTTTATATTATTAGTGTTATTAATTTCATTAAGGTAACAAGAGTGTGGCTGAAAATTAAAAGGAAGACTGAACTGAGTGTCCCTGAACTCGCCATGTTTCTGAGCCCAGCTGGGGATGAGGGTCCCAGCATTGAGGACTCCCTGTTGAGTCCTACTCTCTGCTGGAGACAGGTCCAACCTTGGGGCCAGTTTGTGCAAAGCCAAATCTGCAAAGAAGAGTGGCAGCAGCAGCCCCAGCTCCAGCCACGCCGCAGAGCCGCCCGTGCCTTCCTGGGCTCAGCCGCCTCCCCGTGGTCACTGCTGCTGGGAAATGCTTTTCCTCTGACGGGTTTCAATCTTGTCACTCAGTAATTCCTTGTGTGACAAGACAGAAAACACCCCCCACAGACCCCTCTCCCCAGCCCATTTGTTTCCCTTTCCCTGCACACCCTCCCTCCTGCTCCCACTCACTCGCCACCTTCTAAGGCAATCATGGTGCTGCAATTGCTCTTCAGGAATATTTTTTTTTCTTTTCCCCAGGTGCTTAATCACCCTTATTACCCTTTTCTGATTAATTAATTCTAATTAATTTTACACTATCATTTTTGAGAAGAGGTGACCAGGATGGCACATGTTGTTGCAGGTGATTTGCAAGGCAGGTCCTGCAGTGCTGGCACAGCCCTTTCCTCAGTGCCGTTTAACCTGGGTCCAGGTGGGCACCTCCTGCCCCATTTGCTGCCATTAATGGCAATTAATAGAGCACTGAAACCTCCAAGGCTATGGGAAGAGCCCTGAGGTACTGCCCTGGAACGACATGGGATGTTCCCATCTCCTCTGCTCTGCCTTGGCAGTAGGGTTCAACCCTGGCCAAACCTGCCCCCATGTCCACATTTGCCCAGCTCCTTCAGCCACCTCCGCTGTGCCATGGCCAAGGCTTGGGAAGTCAGAATAAATTAGGTCAGGGCTTCTCCATGCTCTGCTGAGAGCCACCAAGGCACTCAGGGACAGAACAGAGACACGGGTCCCTTCATCACTTCTCATCTTCCAGCACTGGTGCCAGTCCTCCAGGTACCAGCAGAGGCTTCACCTGTGCTGCCCAAGGGCCTTTGTAGCCAAAAGCTGACATGGTTTGGGTGATTCTGCCCTCAAACACAGATGCCTTGGGGACAGAAGTAATTGTCCCTTTGCTGTTTGTTCCAGAAGAAGCCCCTGGTCTGCATTTCACCCAAGCACCCAGTGAAGAGAGGGGACATAGGGCTGGGAGGCTCCAGCTGCACTCCTGCCCTTGTCAGGGCTTCCCATGTCCCTGTCACCAGCCACTGGTCACTGTCCCCAAACAGTGTGGAACTGGTCAGGTACTTCTGCTGGCCAGGTGTCCACCCAGCACGGCTCAGGGGTGGGACTGTCCATCCCACCTCACTCCCTTGGCTGCTGGCTCTTCTTACCACCACCACTGCTGCTGATCCCCTCAGCAACCCAAAATTTAAAAAAAAAAAACAAACTAAATTTATTACATGTAGTATAATAGATGGGGTAGACTATAAACTGCAGCTAGTAGATAATGGGTATAGTGAATATATATATAAATACTATATGTATATACATACAATGTGTGCATAACAGTGTGAATATAACCGTGTACATATGTGTATATATACACATATATAGTGTAAATAGACCATTTATTCCTCCATATATTATATACACAGCATATCATATACACCATCCATATATACACATATATTTGTATACCAGTTACGCAGATAGATACAGGTACATGCATATATATAGGTACACAGATAGATACAGATGATATAGATAGATAGATATAGATAGATAGATATAGATATAGACAGAGATAGAGATAGAGATAGAGATATATAGATAGAGATTAGATATAGATATATACATACATAGTATAAAAAACATTTTTATGTGTTTGTATGGTGCATATTTTTTGGAGAGGGGAAAGAGGGAGAGAGAGGGAGTATGTATGTGTGTGTGCACATGTGTAGGTCACACTCAAGCTGTCCTGGCTCCCTGGCCAGCACAGGGCATTGAAGAGGAAGAGGAGGAGGACACAGAGGAAAGGTACAGCAGGGAGGAAAAGAGAGAGAATACAAACTGCTCCAAGTTACCAACGCTCCCGTCTTTGATTAATTGTACTTTCTGTTTGATAAATGTTACTCATGAGTATAAAATATGCAAAGCACTTAGCAAGTTCACACTGTTTAAAGAACTCAACTAACTGAATTAAAATTCGATGATAGAACAGAGCTGCCGAAGAGCAGCGTGGCAGCGCTGTTTGAGGAGCCAGCCCTGGGCCACAGCTACACAATCCTGCCCATGCATCCCTCCCTGGAAAACCCACCAACAGCATCCTCCAGCCCAAGGGGAGGTGGGTGAGTTTGGTGAGGCCATGGGTGGGGGTTTCTTTTGTGGTCCCCAGTGCCCTGGTTGGGTCTCTGTGGGTGGTGAGGGGCTGTGAGGGGCCACTCCAGAGCATCCTCACCTCCAAACCCACTGCAGGGCTGTTTGCTGGCTAGGATGAGGCAAGGCTAAATTGCTTTAATTTCTAAGCTCTAACCATTGCACGCAAGAAACCTGCTCCAGTGTCCCAGTGGCTCCAGTCCACCACCCAAACTCCAGATCAGGAGTTTTCTGGCACTGCTGAGCCCCAGTGCAGCACCCCACAATTCCACCTTGTGCCTCCTCCCCCTGAACCACCACATCACCCTGGTGAGTGACACCTCCCTGCACACTCTCAGTGCTGTATCCTTCCAGCCCACTGAAGAAAACCAACTCAGCTTCTCTTGGCTTTCCCAAAATAGCAACTGAGCCCCCTCAGGTGACAGGGAGACCCCTAGCATGGGAAGGTTGAGGGATCCAGTACCCCTATGGGAGTCCTGCCAGCTCCTGTCTCTGCCCCAGCTCAGGGGCTGGGAGATGCAGTGAGCACTCTGGGGAGGATGTAGCAGGAGGATGCAGTTGGAGGATGCAGTGTGGACACCGAGCAGTGTCCCTGGCTCTCAGTGCATGGCATGTGCCCAGCTTGCTCTGGCCACACTCCTCGGCCTCCAGCTCTCTGCCATCCCATCAACCCAGGTGAGCAGGGCTTGCTGGAGGCGGCTGGGCTTCGAAAGCAGCAGCAGCAGCTGTGGCAGGCAGGTAGCAGCTCCCTCCTGCCTGCAGTTGAGAGGAGAAAGAAGGAGGAAAACCTGGCCTGGATCTGGCCTGACTCTTCCCTCTCTGATTCAAGAACCCCACTGGGGAGGTTTAAGTTGCTGGACGACCCACAGGACCCCGAGCCACCATCACCCTGTCTCACAGCACCTCACTGGAAACCTAAAAACATCCTAAAAACAGCCTTAACAGTGATGGAGCTTCAAATTCATAATTTCTGCGATGCCAACAAAACCAGACAGAATGCCGGTGCTGATGGAAAAAACTCTTCAAGTCTTACTGCCATAGGGTATTTCTTCACCTCCTCATTCTCCTGCCAGCCCTCCAGCCAAGCCCAGCTCTCAGGGCAAGAAGATGTGAGCAGGGAATGGGCAGGACAGAGGGATTTGACCAGGGGAAAGAGAATCTTTTTCTCCAAAGACCGAAGTCTTCACTAGGCGAAAGAATCCTTTTGCAAGGCGTGACCCTGCACCTCCTACGGGCAGAGACTAAAATAATCCACACTTTGCAAAACTTCCTGAGAGATTTCGGCAAGCAGGGATGAGCTGGTGTGGCACCACAAGGCGCTGCTGCGGAGCCAGCCCCGAGCCCAGCCCCGAGCCCCCAGCGCGGCCCCGGAGCCCCCGGCACATCCCATTGCGGCACGGCCGGTGCCGCTCCCGGTGGGAAGAAGCCGGCTCAGCTTATCCTTGCAGTTTGAGCAACGATTTCGCCCCTGTGAACCCACCCGGCTGTAAATTCTGGCACAGACAAGCCCCAAACATTCATTTCAGGCAACGCAGTTTGTGTCATCTCGGCATTAGCGTTTGCACTCTTATTAATTAATACTTGTTAAACCAAGACTAAAAATAAAGCGCTCGGCTCCCCGTCTCAGCTAACGCCTCTTTGCCCTCGCCCGGCAGCACGGCTGGGCTGTGGAGGGCTCAGCACCCAGCTGCTCCCTTCTCCAGAGCCAGGCCTGGAAGAAAAGGACTGTGCTGAAGCAGGAATCCTGCTAAAGGAAAAATCATCCCTTTCTGCACCACCTTGATGGGACAAGCCAGCCTTCCCGAGCTGTGGGCGTGGGGGGAATGACAGGGACAGCAGCGCACACAGCATTTAACTTTTTTTTTCCCTTTTTCCAGCTTCTGAATTTGTTTCTCTTTCACTGCCCTTTTTCTTCCTGGGCTGGGCCAGCTTGGTTGCAGTTCCCATTCAAAGCTGATTTCATTTCCCAGGCAGGGCATCCCAGGAGGGCTCCTGTTCATCGTGGTGGGCACAGGTGAGCTCAGTGCCTGCACACGGGCAGGTGCTGCCACTGCTGCCTTCAACAGCATCCAACAGGCAGCAGATGCTGCAAAAGTCACTTTTTTCTGCCTGTGCCTGGTACTGCCCATCAGCACCCCTTGCGATGCAAAGCAAGTGGCTGCACATGTGGGTTAGTGTTGATGCTGGGGCACCTATGGAGGAGAAAAGGGCCTGAAATGGAGGTCGGAAAAGCTTTTGGGGAACCCCAGGGGTGAAACCCATCTGGGTTTGGGCACAGGTCATGGTGCTCCCCACCACAATCCAGCCAACCATAAAACTTACCAGGCTCCATGTTTCCTCTGTTCCCAATTTCCCAAGCTCTTGGGCCCCCTTCAGACCTCAACTGAGCAAAGAAAGCAAACTCTCAGACCAAGCACCTCCCATATAGATTCTATAGGTTACACATAGATCTACAGCACACAGACCCACAGAGGACTCAAAGCCAAAGCATGGTGCTGGATGGATGAGGCTGTGCCAACCACAGCTCCCCAGTGCTAGTGCTGGGGAAGGCAGCCTGGCCTGCAATATTTAATAACATTAATGGTAATAACAGCAATAATAGTAATAATAACAGCAGTATATTTGTTAGTTAGCCCTTATTAATGAGAAACAAGCCTGCAAATTTATGCAACTCTAGGAAAGCCTCAGGTCACCAATCTGCTTTACTTAAACCACCAAACCTTGTAACTCTTGGGCATTCCTCTGCCTTGGATGTTCTTCCCAGAGCCCCCTGGCTTTAATTTGCTGGAGAGGCCCAGGCTCCAGCAGAGCAAAGCTGGAGTTCAGGATGCCATCCTTCTTTGCTGTGCTGTGGCAGCCAGGTGTGGATTTGGGGGATAGCAGGTGTGGATTCAGAGGGTGGAGGGGCTCTCCCAGCCCAGGCTGTTGGAAGGAGAAGCTGATGACCAGGTTTCCCCTGAGCCTGGTTGGGTACCAGGGCTGGCAGCAGGAGCAGCACTTGGGGATGCAGCACAGCTCACACGCATTGGGAGTGAATGTTAATGGTGCCGAGCTCCTGGGAGAAATGATCAAATTCTTTGAATAAAGTGGGTAGGAGAGGAAGGGGAGGGGGAGGAAGGGAAAATAACTCCACGGATTAATTCTGCTGGTGAAAATTAAAATTGGGTGTCGCTGAACCAACCCCAAAATGAGCAGCTTTGGAGCCACAGCTCAAGCTCAGCCTGGGTCGGGTCTGCCTGAGCTCCTGCCTGTGTCCCCAAGCCCCCAGTGTGTTCAGCCAGGGGCTCCCTGTGTGGCCTTGGGACAGGATCAGGTCCCAAGGCTGTGAAGGGATGTGCTAATCCTGCTGTCAGCATCCCCCCTCCAGCAGAGTTTATCTTCACCCCTGGTGCCTTCACTTCACCCAGCTGTACTTGCCCAGAGGGCAAGTTGGAGCACCCAGAATTGTGAGGTTCATTTCAATACCAAAAATTTTAAAAATGAAATGTTGTGAGCTTTTAATTAATTTGTATTAACTTCTTCGACCCTTTAAAGGCTTGGTTTTGTCCACTGTGGTCTCTGGTCAGGGTGGCTCCAAAGGCCCTCCTGGCCCAAAATGAAGGCAGAGACCCAGCAGTGATCACAGGACTCAGGGAGCTGCTGCTTTAAGAAGAAAATAAGGTAAAAGTTTGGGAGTGGACCATGCCAGGAGCTGCAGGATACAACCCTTCCAGCCAGCAGCTTCCTCCTGCTCTGCTCCTCTTGGAGCTGGAAAACCTCCTGTGGAGCCTGGGAAGTCCCGTGAGAGGGAAGTGACTCCAACATTCCCAGGGTGGCCCCAGGGGCACAAAGGGACTTTCCTTGGCTCCAATCGCCGTAGGCGCATTGGCTGGAGCTGCGGAAGGCACAGGGCTCTGAGCTGGGGGACACAGGGAAGCTTCAAAGCTCTCTGCTGGGGTTGGGGATGAAGCAATCCCCGGGGGAAGACACCCATGGGTGGGACTCCCCTGCATGCCCTGCTCAGCTGCTCCCCACCTTCCCTCCCGCCTGCGCCGCGCCGCCAGCCAGCCCCTCTCCCTGGCTGTGATTTCATTTTGATCTCGGGCTGCTTCCCTCCCTCCCTTCATCCCTCCTCCCTTGCTGGCTGCTGCCAAGTCCGCAGGTTCCCGCTGTGACCTTGAGCTGGTTTCTGGAGCTGGTTGTGGGTTTCTTAAAGGAGCCATGGGGTCTCCCACCAGCTCCCTCCTGCTGTCCCAAAATCCAGCCCAGCCATGCACTGCCCCCCCCCCGGGGGTGGGGGGAACAGGCAGTGAGAGCAGGGCCCCCCCAAGGACACAAAAACTGGGAGAGGGTGGAAGTAGCCAATTCTGTGGCTGCAGAAGTCATAGCTTGGCCACGCTCACCACCAACTCCTGCACATTCTCTGGGGTCAAACAGCCACTGCGAAGGGGGTTCCTGGTGTGGGGGTGCTTGGGCTGGGGGAGCACCCACCTCTCAGGACAAAGGAGGTCCGTGGCCCTCTCTGGCTGTGCTGTGGCCCTTGAAGCCCCACAGCCTCCAGCAGTACCAGGGAGAGCTTGAAAGTGAAGGTGATGCCAGCTCCTCTCCAAAGCCAAGCCACAGGGCAGGTGACAGCTGTGGAGAGATGCTCCTGGTTTCCTTGCTGGCCCACGTGTGTGTCTGTGCCAGCACAGTGTGACTCTTGGGGAAGCTGTTGCTTGCACCCAGCAGTGGGTGTTGCACAGAAACTCCAAATCCCATGAGCATCCTTCTGCCCCAGTGAGCAGTGAGCAGTGCCTGCAGCCTCAGCAGAACAAAAAACCTTCAAAATGCTCTCACTCCAACTCCTAAAGCCACATCAAATCCACTCCAAAAAATTATCCAGGTTAAACCCCATGTGGGATGTGGCATGGCCCCATGGAGGGTCTCAGCTCTTGCGTTGAGACTGAGAAGCCAAAAAGCACCTCAAAGTGCAAACAGCTCTGGTGTGGATGTGCACATGGAGACCCTCCAAGGAGCAGCAGTGTCCTGATGCTCATGCCACAGAGGTTTTAAGCCTTGATTTGCTAAACCAGACAGGCTGAGAGTCCAGCCTTGCTTGCCCAGTCCAGGCCATACTAAAAGCTCCATCAGCCAGAGAGGACCCCAATCAATAGGAGCCTTCAGGACAAGCCATAAAACTTTGACATTATGCAGGCAGCTCTCACTGCTCCACAGCAAAGGTAGTCTTTAATTCATGGGGATGCTCCCAGGGAACCAGGGAGAGGGCTCTTAAACAAGGGAGAAGAACAAGGGCCTGCACTGCTGCCTCCTTCATGGGGTGTACAGGGCTTGGAAGGGCTCGGAAGGTGCTGCAGGGACAAAACCACAGCTGAGCCTTCCTCTCTGCCCCACCCAAGCACCCCAGACACAACCCACTGGAGGTGCTGAAGAGATCCAAAGGTGCCTCCAGGCTCCACACACTGTGCAATCAGCACCCCTCTCTGCCACCTCACAGGTACAGGGATCATGGGACTTCATGGTCCTAGGGACCCCAAAACCAGGCAGTCCCCTGTGAGCTGGGAACCAGCAACACCTTCTGCCTGGGACATGGAGCTCATGGCAGCTTGTCATGGCATGGGAAGGAGCAGGAAGGGATGTTCTCAGCCCCCTCTATTATAGATACAAAGAGGGAAACTGAGGCACTGCAGGGTTGCAGAAGCAGAAGGAATAAAGGATAGTTACAGGGGAAACTCAGTAGGATCCTTGATTCTGGAGGAGATCAATCGCTCAGGGAATGAAAAATCAGGGGAAAAAATGCCATAAAATGTAAGAGTCACATTTGGACCACACAAAGGCACGAACAGGCCACCAAAAGTCACAATGCAGTAGCCAAGACATCCTTGGGAGCCCCTTATCCCACAAGGAGAGGAGAAATCTCAGCTCTGGACCTTCACCCAAGCTGCTGGGACCGGTGCTCTGCACAAGGAGCCAGGTCCGGCCCGCGGATGGCAGGGACCAAAGTGCTCCAGGCTGTTGAGGCAGCACAGGAGGCTCAGCCATTGTCCCCACCCACCACCGCGGGGCCAGCTCGGGAAAGCCCAAGCCCACATCCCAGCCAGCACGGGGACACAGCCCTCAGGCAGCGCCACAGCAGGAGGAGGAGGGAATGGACTGGGATAAGGAAGGAGAGCAGGAAGGAGAGGGAAGAAAAGGAGAAAAATGAGTTTTCCTGCTGCCCCAGCGGTGTGGCGATTGATCGGGTGCAGGCTGGTGTGGAGCGGTGCTGAGAGCCTCATTCCCCACCGCCGGCTCACAATTATTGGAAAAAACCCGGCGCTGCTGCTGCAGTGAAATTAGTTATTGATCTCTTGTCTGGGTGACAAGCGCGGGGCTGGGGCTGCTCTCCCACCGTCCGGCCCCGCAGCTCCTCCGCCCGCCCCGCCCAGGCTCAGCCTCCCGCGGCTGCCCCCGGCTGGGGTCCGGGAGGGTCCGGAGGGCTCAGCGCTCACCCATGCTCCAAAGCTGCTCCCCAGGGAGGTTTTGCTCACCCCACTGCACGCAAGGAAGATGTCAGTGGAAGAAAAAGGGCTCAGCCCCACGCAGGATGGGAGCCCTGAGTGCTGACAGCCCCCCGCCCACACGAAGCTTTGCCCCCCCCCCCCCCACCCGCCACCATCTCCTGTCCCCCAGGGATTGGGGTCAGGCTGTCCTGAGCCCTTTTCCATTTCCCGATAACCTGGCTATCGCGGAGGGAGATAAGGCAGCGGGAAATCAGGCAGCCAGAGAGCTTTTGTTGTCTGGAAAGGCTCTGCACATCTCTGGCTGCAGCTGGCCCGAGAGGCTGGACCAGCATCGGCCGCCCGGCCCCGCAGGGACAGGGACACGAAGGGACTGGGCTGGGGCAAACGCTGTCTGAGCTTCCCAGGGGAACTTTCAAAGTTTCAATAACACAAATCGGGTATTTATTTTCTTCTTTGTAATTCCTGGCGGGAGGCAGGAACAACAGGGGACATTTCAAACAATCCTGTTTTCTTCCAAACGTAATCACCGGAGAAACACTTTGCCCCGGGGCAAAGATGGGGTTCGGTTTCCAGAGGGTTTGGTTGCAGAGGGTTTGTTTGGAGTCTCACCTTTGCTTAGAGTTCATCAAGGTGTTTCTTGTCACTGGCAGGGACAGGCTTGAGGCTGGCTCTCTAGTCTCCTGCGTCCCTTAAGGCTTGTTTGACTGTTCATAGGATTTTTTCCCACCAACATTTTGCCCCAAAAAGGAACTCCCTGAAGTGATCCCTCCTCGAGGTGTAATTAAGGTGTCTTTGGGGATGTAAATGAAAAGACAGGTGATGGGGTCCTGAGAGCCTGAGGTCACTGTAAAAAACAGATAATTTTTGCTTGGGCTTCTGTAGGGTCCCTGTGATGGAGATGCAGCCGGCGATTCTCTGCCTGGAAGGTGCCATGGCTGGTGGGTATAAACTGGCATCGGGGGGTGTCCATGTCCACAGGGAGGGCATGAGCTGGTGGCACTGGCCATGCACAGAGCCTGCAGGGTGTGCTGGTGGCAGGATGCCAAGAGGGGACACAGTGGGGACAGGATGGACCATGACCTGTCCCATGAGTAGCTCCCAGGGATGGGCAAAAAGTGCCAGTGATGTGACAGGCAAGGAGGACAACGGCTGGAGGCCACTAAGGGACACCAGGATGGTTCATGGGATGCCCCCAAGCCTGTGGCAGCGGGGAACAGGCAGCTCTCACCTCCTGTCTCCCTCTCAACATCCCAAACAGGCAAGACCCTGTCTGCATGTGTGTCCCTGGGGAGGGTGAGGGATCCTGG
Organism: Brachypodius melanocephalos; assembly: GCA_013398615.1. Classification (NCBI taxonomy): domain Eukaryota; kingdom Metazoa; phylum Chordata; class Aves; order Passeriformes; family Pycnonotidae; genus Brachypodius; species Brachypodius melanocephalos. Next base: position 5,056,835 of record VZSR01000598.1, read on the forward strand.
CCCCTTTCCCAGCCCCAGACAAAAGCCTGGGAACAAAAGCCTGCGGGATGCGGGAGGCATCTCCCGGCCGGGGGGTATTTGTTTAGCCCGGGGGGAGGTGAAGAGGGGAGAGGAAACTGCATTTCAAAGTGAAAACCCTTTGAAAACCCTTCACAGACCCCCCAGTGCCCTCTGCATGGCCCTCGGTATCCCTGTGAGAGGACACCGAGTCCCCTCCGGCCACCTCCGCATCTCTGCTGGGGAGGGAATAAGAAAGAAGACGTGGAAAGTTTAAAAAAAAAAAAAAAAAAAAAAAAGGAAATGTAGCCAGGAGGAGGGAGCAGATCGCTGCGGGAGCATTTTCTGGCTCAGCCCGTCTCTGGGTGGGGAAGTTGGAGCCCCAGCTCCAGGGACTGACTGCTGGGCTGAGAGTGAGCTTGAGAATTCATGTGTTTCTCCCCAGTTGTCTTCATTTTCACAATCACACTGTTGGGGTTTTGGGGTGGGGGTTATCCTGGGGATGGATCAAAGCCTGCATCTGGCCCCTTCCCAATCTACCAACATCCAACATCCTGGGCACATAGGTCTCCTTGGAGGTACTGGAGGAGGTTGGCAGAAGCCACCAGTCCAAGCCCATCCCTCGCAGCCCTGCCCAGCCTTCTCCAACAAGGTGCCACCAACACAGGGAGGGCTCTGGCCACCTACAGTTGTCTTCAGGCTGCTTTTCCAGGTCCCCTCTCCATATCTATCACCCAAAGCTGGGCACATCCCTGCCCATACAAACCCTCAGCACCTCCAGCCCTGGCTGTGACACCAGCCTGTGCCGCAGGGACACTTCACACATCAGGTCTCAGGTTTCCTAGGGCTGTTTCAGTGTTTCACCACCCAGAAAACACCCATTTCCTCCGGGCTCAGGAAGGGAGGTGCAGCAGAAACAGCCTCTGGCGTCTTCTCCTGAGAAGCAGCTTCCCTGTTTGCAACTGGGCGCTGTCCCAGTGAGTTGCCCTCACCGTGTCACCGCACAGGGAGGCACCGTGTGAGCCAGACAGCGTGGCCCCAAGCCTCCCAAACCCCAGTAAAGGTGGGATGTGCATCCCAGCCACCCCTGCCACCCTCCAGAGCTTAGCATTCCGTAGAGATGGAGTGGGAAAGAGGTGCAGGCAGTGGGGCTGACCACATCCATCGGCTCTCCGGGCTCCCCGCTCCCCTCCGGCGCACTGGCGGAAGCCGAGCCCACGCCGACAGCGGCGGCCGGGCAGATGGAAAGACCAAATGATGGCTTTGCAGGGGGCCTGGGATTTGTTTGAGCCATTGCTGTCTCAGTGAGTGACTTCGAATAACGGATACACTTGAGAAAATCGCCATCTGCTCCCGGACAAGTCGCAACCAGAGGAAAAGGTGAAATAAATTCAGTGACTGTATTATCCGCAGCTCCGACAGCAGGGTCAGGCTTTGTGCAGCGTCCTGAAAGTGATTTGGGAATGAGAGGATGGTTTGGGATGAGCAAAGAGCAGACAACCAGAAAAGGATGGAAGAGTTGAGGCTCTGGGATGTTGCGCCCACAGCAGGGCTCTCCTGGCATCCCGGGTTTGGTGAGTTTGGCAGGAAGACAAAATCTCACCAGATCCCTTTTTTTTTTTCCCCCATCTATGAATTTTGAGTGCCTCCTGCTTCCAGCTGGGCTGGAAATACCACAAAAACAGATGCTACAATGCAGCACATTTCATGTTTCAAGGACTGGAAGAAATCAGACATGAAAAATAAATGCAGGAGGTTGCAGTGGCTGGGATGGTGATGAGGCTGAGGGCACTTGGAAAAGCCCTTGGACCCACAACCCAGCCCATACCAGGCTCAACAGCTCCAAAAATCATCCTTTCATCCTCAGCAAAGCAAACCTTTTTCCAGGAGTTGATAAAAATGCCTCCTGCACCTCTGTTCAGCCACGCCTGTGAGCCCAGAACCCACACAATGCTTAGACTGATGTTTTTAATGCAATTAGGAGGAGGTTGAACCTCTGCCCCAAAGTCACAGCACTGTGCAGCAGCCCCTGTCTGAAGGGAAGCACTCAGTGTTTGGTCTTGCAGGGGCAGGAGGAACTGGGGAAGAACAGGGCTAGATGTGACCATTTTTGGTGGCCTTTTTCTCCTGGCAAGCCCAACGTGAGGGTGCACAAGTGCCCAACACTAACACTGCCCTGCATTCTGCCTGCACCAAAGGGAGCCTGTTGCACAGGTGACAATGGAATTTCTTCTGCCTTCTCCTCCTCACTGGACTTTACCTGGCCATGAAGGTGTGTTTGGCACCTCGGGAACACCAACCAGGCTGGCCCCACCAGCCATTGCCTTGGCCAATGCAACCACTCCAACCCACCTCAGCCCTCACCAGTGGGGACACAGCCCATGGGGGTTGGATGGCTCCATCCCAGCCAGCCCCTCTTCCCAGAGCGAGTCTCCTGGCCCTGCATATCTGAGATATCAATCTGGACTCACGGTGCTGCCACAAGCCAGGAGAAATGAGCCAGGGATAAACGCTTCAGAGGGGCAGCAGCTGCCAGGGCTAGTGTGGATGTGCTGGTGTGTGGGTCCAGGGCAGAGCCCCCCTGATGTATTTCCTGCCAACACAAGAGATAAAATTCACATTTATTTGGAGCAGGCAGCAGGTAGGGAAGGGTCTGCCTCAAAGAGAGAGAAAAATGACTGTGACCAAGCCCCAGGGGCACAGCCCTGACTGGGGTGTCACAGGGAGCCCCTGGCTGGGTGGGTCACTGGGGGGACCCTGTAAAAGGTCCTGGGGAGCACTGCAGCCACACAGAGTCCCACCCTCCAGCGCAGCATCCCTGGGCACGGTACTGCTGGCTGGCAAGGGGCACAGGGCTCCAGTGTGAGCTTCATCTCAGCCTGGCTGCTGCTGTCACAGCCTGTCTCCTCCTCACGGTGGCTACTGGGACGGGTCCCCACCTGGATTCCATAAGGTTTCATGCCAAGAGGCACGGGGAAGGAAAGCGAGTGCCTGGGAGCAGGAGCCCAGCTGGCACCCTGAGAAACAGGAGGATGAGGATGGGGAGGAAGCAGAGGATGAGGATGGAGAGGAAGCGGAGGAGGAGAGGAAGCAAAGGATGAGGATGGAGAGGAAGCGGAGGATGAGGATGCAGAGGAAGCAGAGGATGAGGATGAAGAGGAAGCGGAGGAGGAGGAGGGGAGGAAGCAAAGGATGAGGATGGAGAGGAAGCGGAGGATGAGGATGCAGAGGAAGCAGAGGATGAGGATGGGGAGGCAGGCGGGATGGCAGGGCAGACCGTGTAGCCGAGCGGCAGCGAGCGGGAGCGGGAAGGCGAGGCAGCGCGAACGAGGGAGAGGGAGCAGAAATCTGTTGCCCAGGCTGTGCGCTTCGCTGTCAGCCGGCTCTGATTAACGGGCTGCCTTCCAGCTCCGCGCCGGCTGCGTTCCTGGCAGGAGCGGAGCCCCCCGGCTTCCTGCCGTAGGAGTGGCTCGCTGAAAGGTTACATTTGCACAATGTGCCGCTGGAAAAGCGGTGCCAGAGGTTGCAGGCGGGGGAGCCGGGCGAGCGGGCGAGCAGGCAGCTCCGCTCCGCTCCGCTCTGCCTGTGTAATGGAAAAAACCCTCTGGGGACGCGCAGGAAAATATCAACTTACGCTCCCCCAGCACAGCAAAGCTGGGCCCGGCCGGCAGTGGATGGAGGAACGAGAGCACGGGATGGATGGGGCGATGGTGGTGAGCACTCCCAGAGCCTCGGCGTTTCTCCGATCAGCCCCAAGGCGAGGCAAAATGGGGCTCTGCCCAGCGCCCCCATGGCCCTGGGGCAGCGAACCCCTCCTTCGGGATGCTCCCCAGAAAGTCTTCGCCCTTGCCATCATCAGGATCTCTCGTCTCTGCCCCTTGGTGGGGAAAGTTGAGACTGCTGAGGGGAAATGTTCGAATCTGGCAAGGAAGAATTTCCTCCGGTGGAGGCTCAGGCCGCACTGCTGTGATTTATGGGGCTTGGCACAGCCACGGCTACATCCACACACACACACGCACATGTCTCATCCCCAGCTTTCCCAGCCCTTCCACCCCGTAACTTTTGGTCTGGGAATATTATTTTGGTGTCTGGGAAGTCCAGCTCAGATTGCTGAGCCCACCATAGCTGCTGTCTGCTCTACAGCATACCCTAAAAAACTCTGCTCACCTCCTCCATCATCCCTCTTGCACCAAAACAAATTCTCCCGAGCAGCTCAGCACCCTCCTTTGTCCTTCCCTGCACAAGACTTCCTTTCACCTTCTCATTTCTTGGTCACCTTTTTGCCCCGTGGCCACAGAGGAGAGGTCAGGGCAGCAGGGGCAGCACCCACCCTCACCCCAGGGTGCTGGAGCCAGCTTGCTCTGTCTTGCAGGAGCCGACATTTTCCTTTCTGTCTCCCTTGTTTCCTTGGTTTCAAGCTTTTTCTTCTTCATTGAGCCCCTAATTAAAAAAAAAAAAAATAAAAAATCTGGAGGAATCCCAAATTCAGGGCACTCAGAGCTGGGCTGCAGCTGCCCCTGCAGGCTCTCCCTCCTTGGGTGTGGGACCCATGGTGGTGCCCCGGCTCCTTGGGTTTTGTCCCAAAGCTTTCAAATCCCCAGACTCCAAACCCCACCAGGTGGCCCTGCTCAGCACGGCCCAGCCGGGTCCCCACCATGCTGGGGTGTGAGTCCTCCCCCTCCGCTGTCCCCGGCTTCCCTCTGTGTTTTCATTAGGATTTGGAGATAAGCTTCCAAATAAAGGCAGTGTTTTTAACCACTCTGCCTTATCAGCCGGCATCCAACAGCATTCCCCATCCACACAGCAAGGTTTGGAAGAAGCTCTAGGGGAAAAGGGACCCCAAACGTGCAGACCTCTCCTTCTCCCAACCTCACAGCCTGCACTGTGGCTCCCTGGAGGGTACCAGTGGCTTTGAGAAACTCTTTCTAGCACTGCTCCCTGCTCAGGGACAGCAGTGTTAATGCAACCATATGCATGAATACAACCTAAGGACCAATTCAGCACACCTGGACTTTATTCCTGGTTCTGCCACTGGCCCAGGGATGACCTTCAGCAAGTTGTTTCCCTTCCCTGTGCCTGTGTTTCCACTTGCTCTCCCTCTTTCAGCCCTCCCTAAGCCCAGCGATGCTCTGCCCCAGCCCAAGGAGACTCCATCTGAGTTCACATCCCCCACAAAAAGGTGGGCAAATGGCAGCAGCTCTGAGCATCCCTGGGTCCTACATCCTCCAAGTGCTCACCAGAGAACCCCCTCACTGAGCCCTCTCCTCACTGGGCCATCCCATGGCTCATTTTTCCCGTGTGTGTGCAAAGGTCTGAATATAGGAACCAGCTGCCAGCAGTTCCAGCCCCCAAACGCTGCCTTGGGGAAAATCAGAGCCTCACAGGAGCCTTGTCCCCTGGGACAAGGCTGAAGATTGGTCTCACTCTCTTCCTCTTAGTATTGGGGACCATTGCTGGGGAGAAGTCCTCCAAGGAGAAGCATAGGGGAGTAACACCAGTGATGGCAACAAACTCACTCCCTTTTAGCACCCAGCTGCTTGGAGGCAGCAAACAAACCCCAACACCCCAGATAAGCCCTGCTTTGGTTGCCCAAAGAGCCACCACACCATAGAGGATCCCCATTAGACCTCAACCCCATTAGAGACCCATTATTGGCAGCAGGAACACTTCTACCTGGCTGGCATGGAGGAACATAAATACAGGCCATTCTACCCTCACTGGCAGGATCTCAGTGCACTGGAGGCAGAGGCTCCTGTGGGACGTGGGCAGGGAAGGCAGGAGGTGATGCATTGGATCCTGGGCAGAGCATCCACAGCCCTGCTGGGCTCCCTCCCTGCACAGAAGGGGTTGGGGGTTGGCTGGGAGAGCAGCATGGGGGGCACACACCCCTCCCATCCTGGGGGAGGAGGGTGATGGTGCAGACTGGCAGCACCCACCTCCACAGCACATCCAGCCCTGGGAACACGGCAGGAACCTGAGACTGGGAATGGCAGGGGAAAATACGTCCTGTGTTAAGTGTCTCCAGTGCAGAGGGGATCCCAGAAACCTCCAGTGCAGGCCCCATTGCCAGAGCATGCAAAGAATCCCAATGCCACAGCATGGCCAAGAGACTGAGCTCTTTGGGGAACCGAACCTGGCCACAGCACTCAGCATGGTGGCTTTTGGGGACAAGTGTGTCACCCTGGGAGCTGCTGAGTGTTCTCTCCTCCACCCTCCACACGTTGCCTTTCATGAGCCCATCTTGAGGATGAGGTTGTTTCCTGCCCTTTTCCCAAACAAGGTCCCCAACCATACCAAAACCCCTTGATTCCACAGAGCCCTCGCTTGTGGACAGCAGAGATCTGGCGGATTGCTTGGGGCTGGCGTTCTTCCTCCTTTCCAGCTGTTAAATTGCATTATAGACAGTTAAAAATACATCACATACTTTCCTAATGTGACTTTTCCGTGGTAAGCAGCAGCACGGCTGGAGGTGAGATGCTGGAGGTCGCAGGAGAGCTGCTCACTTGTGTCCATGGATGGACAAATTTGGGTCCCACAGAAGAGGATTGTGTGGCTTCATGGCAGATTTGACCTCAGCAGACTGACCCAATTTGTTCACTGTCTCTTGCCTCAGTTTCCCCACTTATGGTCTGATCTCTGCAATAAGATCTCCCATGAACTAAAACTTGGCAGGGTTTGTCGGGCTTTGTAGGAAACGGGTCTTTTGCACAGAGATCAGAGGTTAATAGAAGTCCAGGGCCGAGGTGGAAATGTATTACATTTAATACATTGTAGCAGAAAAGCCTAATTCCTGAGCTGACCACATGGAATCCCATGGAAATGGCCGGGGGACATGGCCTGGCTGGAGCCTGCAGCGGGCACGGGGCAGCGCAGGGGCAGCTGAGCTCAGCCTGAGGCAGCAGCATTGCTGTGAGCCATGTGTGAGCTGGGATCAATCTCCCCTTGCAGCAGCACAGCAAGCTCTGCTGAGCTCTGGCGTGGGTGGGAAAAGACCTCTTTGGCTTGCTGGAGCACTTGAAGGAACAACCCGTGTCCCCAGGGATGGGCTCCCTTGCAGCCAGAGACATCCGTGGTGTGGGGAAGGCAAAAAGAGAGCAAAGGTGATCCCCTTGGATCCAGGTCCTGCCCCCTTTGCCCTGACCAGGCCTCATGTGACCCAGACCGGTCCTGACAGCACCTCCCCAGCCCCTCGCAGGACCCATGTCACAGCCCCAGAGAGGAGCCCAGCACCCCCAAACAGCAGAGACACCTTGGAGCCCAGCAAGGGGCTGGGACGGGGAGGAGAACCTACAAGGGGGTGAGGAAAGAGTTAAACCCCCGGCACTGCCAGCCCTCCCTCCTGCTTCTCTGTAACTTTGGGAGGAAGGGAATAGCATAAAGGTAAGAGTGGAGGAAGGAGAGAGGAGACAGATGAGAGAAGGAGCGAGGGAGAGGGGGAGCGGGAGAGAGGAACAGACGGCAGAGAGGGAGAGCGTGGGGGGGAAGATGCTGACGCTTCTCCTCCATCTCGACGAGAGGCAGATAGAGGGGAACAAGGGGGGAAAGAAAAGAAGGCAAAGACCAAGGGAACATGGGAGAGGGAGAAGGAAGGAGCTGGAGCGAGGGAGCATGTGTGAAAGTCGCAGTGAGAGAAGGGGCCTCTTTGATTCCCCGTGCCTCATACCAGACAGTGTCTAGACTGCAGCAATTATTGTCAGCTCAGAACACCCAGGCATTGCCATTTCAGCTGAAAGGGAGCTTAACAAAGAGCGAGGGAGAAAAAAAATACCCTGCCGGCGGTTAGCTGGGCTCCCTCCAGCACAAGGGGCTCTTGGGAGGGTCCTCCACGGCCCGCGCCCCCCGCCAGCCCCAGCCCCAGGTGCCCTCCCAGCAGCGGCTGTGCAGGAGGCCACGGGTGCAAACACTTCCTGACCCAGCCCTGTGTCTTTAGCTGGTTTTGGGGTGCAGCTGTTGGGTTCAACCCTCCCTGCAAGCCCAGGTTATGGGCTGAGGGGATGGCAGGCAGGGTCCCCTGGGGAGGTGGGGGTGCCCCAGTGGAGGGGCAGCTCCCCAGCAGGCAGCATTGGGCTCTGAGTGCCCATGGAGCTGCTCCCCAGACCAACAGGAGATGGTCAGATGGACATCTCAGCCTCCCCTGAGGCCAGGGGATGCACACAACTCCTCCAAGCAGTGAGGACGTGAATCTTAGAGCTGGGCACCCCAATGTGCACTGCTCCTGCAGTTCCTCAGCTCCCTTGGATCTCAGGAAATCATGGGAAGTCACTCGTGCAAATTCATAGGAGTAAAACTCATCCCTCCTGTCCTCTCCTCCATCCCGCCTCCCCACCCATTGCTAGAGGAGTTACCCTTTCCCCTCTCCAGCCCTTTGCCCTCTGAGGGGCTTTTGTGCTGTCTGCAGGTCTGGGATGTGGCTGAGACTCCCAGGAGGGAATTAACACCCAGACCTGGCTGTGAGTCAGGAATTCCTGCCTCCCGCTGGAAACACCCGCCACGTGCCCCCCCCCAGCTCTGCGGTGACAGCCAGCTCCAAATACCTCAGAGGGGAAGAGGTGAGAAGGAGAATTTGAGTGCCCTGTCTCAATCACTTCCATGGCTTTGAGGGTGGTGATGATCCCACTCAAGGGGCTGCCCTGCAGATGAGCCCCTTTGGGAGCATCCCCAGCTCTAGGGCTGTGCCACCCATCTTCTAAATTTGGGTGCACTGAGCAGCATGGCTAAGCAACCTTCTCTACTGCTGGATGGCCCAGGGACTGTTCCTGCAGAGGCTCATGGCCTGTCTGCTGGGAAAGGCAGCTGATCCCTCCAGATACTGGAGCACAGCTCTGGTTTAATTAGCACTTTTAATGCTTGGAAAGGAGGCACGAGGGAATACCCAGCAGGTTGGACGTGATTTCCTCACTAGCAATCCAGCCTGGCAACAGGGAAGCTCCCCAGCTTCAGCTTGCTCAGTTGGGATGGGGTATCTTTGCCCTGGGGTTTAAACCATGGCAAATATACTTGGCAAGCCCTACTTGGGTCCCTCAGTGCAGGGACACCTTTGTCAGAAGGCATTGTTGTAGCAAACCCCAGAAGTCAGCATGCTCTGCCAGTGTGGGTTGTACTGTGAGCAATGCCTGACCCCAGACCGGCTTAACTCAGCTGTTTGTCCTTGCCCCTCTCTGCCTTTGAGGAACAACATCCATTTTCTGGCCAAGTCTGGTCATGTGTGCTAAATCAAGGACTTTTTCTCTCATGGGTACATGGCACTGATGTTGCTGTGTGGATAAAATCAGCCTTGTTCAGGATCTGGCCGCTGTGGCAGGTCAGAGGAGATGGCAGCACAAGTCCCACAAAGGGTTGGGGTGGCCAAACCTGCCTGGGGAGGGACTTGTCCTCTTGTTCCCTTGGCTGGCCATGGCATGTCTGTGGAAATGATGGCATTAATCAGTGCAGGGTCAGAGGAGGGGAAGGCCAGCTCTGCCCATTGCTCACATGTCCCATCACAGTGGTGCCCTCAACTCACAAAGCATTGGTGCTCAGCTCCCTCATGGGCTTCTGCATCTCAGGGATTGGGCGTCCAGCTCCAGCAAAGCTCCATAGCCAGGGCTGGTAATGCTCCAGCCATGGAAGACACTGAGTTTCCAACACATGTGGCTCCTGCAGTGAAACAAATATGTGATATGAGCAGTGGCAGGTCTTCCCCTTGACAGCTTGGGCTTTGACCTTCACAAGGAGCTTTTGGCCAGCCCACCCTGACCCAGAGCTGGACCACGAGGAGCCCAGACCTGTGACTGACTTGTGGGCTTGGGGGAGTGCTTTCCCAAAGACCTGAACGCTGCAGGGCTTCAGAAGTATTGCCCCGGGGAGTGGACACAGCCATGAAATGCACCGGGACTGCCACCGGGCTGCCACTGAGGCCTCTCTGCCACTCTCCAGTGCCAGACTTTCACTGAAACCTAGGAAGGTAATGCAGGAAAAAAGAGCCTTGGCTTGTCCTGCATGATGTGTTCCTTCCTCGGGCAGCCTGAGCCTTCCAGAGCAACTTGGGGAGCCCCAGCTCCCCACAGAGCCCCTACAAGACCCAGCCCTGCAGAGAGATGCCGGCAGCTCATGAAGCCACCCACACGTGCCCACAGCCAGGGCCCCACAGGGTCCCCTGCACGTCCCCAGCTCTCTGAAAAGGCCACAATTCCCGGCAGCAGGGAGAGGAGGGATCCGGGAAGCCACAGCCGCGGTGTACGTGCTGTGCTGTGCTGTGTGGGGTGGGAGGGGAGCCCGCCGCATCCTGCTGGCCAGGCCGGCCCGGGGCGCCGCCATCAGCCGGCACAGGCCGGAGGAGAAGGCGCAGGGCGGCCGGAGCTCTCTGGCCGCAGCAGAGACACCATCAGCCGAATTTGGCACGGCTCTGCATCCTGTTCTGTCCTGTCCTGAGCACCGCGCCAGGCCCGGAGCCGTGCGGGGAGGCACACGGGCAGCCCTGGCACCCCTGTGCCACACCACGACCCTCGCTCACCTTCCTGCTCTTCATCCCTCCCCTCTGCAAAGCTGTCTGCAAATGCCAACTGCCTGTTTTCCAGTTCCTCCAGATT
>VZSR01000598.1:5067499-5086669 GCA_013398615.1 Brachypodius melanocephalos
GGTCACAGTGGGATCACCAGCTCCAGCCCCACAGCTGTGAGGTCTGCAGGGAGTGATCCCCGGGTTCAGGGATCCATGGCTCAGCCCTGCTGCAGTGCAGCTCTGGCAGGAGCTGGCAGCCCTCTGCCGACTGCCGGGACTCGGCTTCTCCTTCAGCACAGGGAGTAGGAAGCGGGAGCAAAGGCAGGGTCACACCTGGGTAAAAACCACGCAGGGGAAAAACTCCTTCAAGGCTTAATCCAGGAGCTAAAACGCCCCTCCACTCTCCCCCCTTGCCAGCCAGGCTCTGAGCACAAGATTTCCCAGCACAGGAGTGGGAGACGGGGCGCTGCTTTTCAGCAGGGCAAGCAAAGCACAAAGCCTTGACCAAGGTTATCCCAGAGAGTCTGTGGCAGAGCTAAGAACTGACCCCCCCAACCCCGCCTCTCCGAGGCTCCGGCTTGCTGGTGTATTGCAGCATCTCCCTGTTCGGCCAAAAACTCCCCTTGAAATCTCCTGGCCAATGCAGAAGGACTCCAAGGCCAGAAATCCTAAGCTCAGCACCCCAGCGCTGAGCGCAGCCAAGAGGCACCGGCGCTCACCCCCCGCGCTGGCTGGCTCAGCCCCGCTGCTCCGGTGCCAGGGCACAAAGCGTCCCGGAGGAGGACACTGCCCTTCCCGGAGCCTGCTGCCGGCAGAGCTGGAAGTACAGCCCCTCCGGAGATGGGCTGGGAAGGAGGAGAGGGCACTGGGCACAAGGCAGGGACTCACAGGAAAGCTGCTGCTACCCCTTAGCTGCTGGGATGCTGTGCACAGCTCGGTCCAGCATTGCAAAAGGGGTCTGAAAGAAGATGTCTTCTCACCGAATACTCCCTTAAATGGCAGTTCTGCTGTAAAATAGGGTAGGATGGAGCTCAGTGTTTGTTTTCTCTGCAGGATCCAAGCGTGGCTCAGCCGGGGTCTGTGAGCCAGGCTGGCTCCTCACCGCCAGCCCCAGAGGAGCACGATTTGCAGCCCTAGCTCTGCTCTCCCAAATGTCCCTGCAGAGCCATAGCCCGGTGCAGGGCTCAGAGCAGGAGACAGGAGGGGAATAAGCATCCAGTTCACTCCTAACTTAGCTGCCTGCCCTGGCAGCTGGGGCTGGAGGCACCAGCACGGGTGTGTGAGGGACCTGCGAGCCCTCACTCTGCACCAGGAGATGCCTGGCCAAAGCCCCTGTGACCCCACACAGGCGACAGTCAGGGAATGAAAAAAGTGATGGCAGGACACAGCCAGGAGCCAGAGCAGGGCCAGACTCTGACCATCCCTAGGTGAGCAAAACCACTCCCATTGCAAATTCCCTGGGGCCTTTGGAGCTCCCTCCAGCACTGCTTGCCCCACAAGCCCTGCAGCAACCTCAGCAGCCAGGAAACGCTGGCAGGAGTGAAAGGGATTGAGAAATTGCAGGCAGCAGGATGAGACATGAGCCAGCACAAGCAGGATGTGACTCGGGGGTGACTGGGACTGCCGGAGGGGTGTCACCAGGAATTGGTACCTGGGGCTCATCCTGTACCCTCCCTCTCACGCTCCTCACAACTGAGCCCAAGCCCAACCTCTGTTCTCCACACAAGTCACCAGGTCCCATTTGTGTTTCGCCACCTAAATCCTCTGTTAACAGCACGGTGATATCTTCTCTCTCTATCCACTCCAGGCTTTTGCACTCCCAACCTGCCCGAGGCTGTTGCCCTGGGCTGTCCGTTGTACCCGGAGCTGTCCCTGTCACCACAGTGCTCCAGCCCCCTCATCCCATCTGCAGGGCACACCTGATATTTCCCAAGGTTTTTTCAGCACAGACTGGATGGCAACAGTGAGAGGTTTGGGGTGAAGAGGGGTTCAGACACTGGCTAGACTTTCCCCTTGTCCTGCCTCAAACCAGCCGTTGTAGCACTGCAGGAAAGGAGAAAGGAGAAGACAAAGGAGGAGAAGCAGAGAAGAAGAAAAACAACACAGGAAAAATATTTTTCCCCTACTAAACACCCAAAGCTTTGTTTATCCACCAGCCCCTCAATCTGAGGCTGGCTGATCCCAAGGTGGCCCCTTCCATGGGTGCTGTCTTCCCTGTAGCTCCCATCTCCTAGTCCCTCACCTGCCTATGTGTGCCATGATCCCTGATGGGATCTCCAGCTCATCCTCACCTTTCATAGCTCCAGCATGGCTAAGGAGGGCCAACTTAGCTGGGATTCCTGCAAAATGGCCTGCCCTTACAGCCAAGGAGTTCAGCTCAATTTCCAACCCCTACCTGCATCCGGGCTCACCAACCTTCCCTTTACATGGGAAATTATTTACCTCAGATGAGGAAAAGCAGAGCAAAAGGGAATAGATCCAGCTGAATCCAGTAAAGTTGAATCCAGTAAAGCCCAAAGCTCCTTCTGCTTCAGCTGCTTCCTTGCTGTGGGGGAGGACAAAAGGGAGATGTCAGCCTGCCATGGGGCAGAACCCAGGACACCCAAGCCCCTGGTAGATGAGGTCATCCCACATTCTTACAGAAAGACACCATGGAAGTGACCCTATTGCACAAACACCTCCAACACCAGACAACAAAATCTCAAGGGGTCCAAGATGTTGCAGCTCTTCTCTTCCATCTCTCCCTTAGGTAGGGCACAAGGACATGTTCCCAGAGGAGAGCAAATTCCAAAGGTTGGGATGGAGAAATGGCACTGCAGGAGTGCAGTCCAACCTGGAGGCCAGGATATCCTCCTGGGACACACCTCTGGACCCAGGAGGATGCAGGAGCAAACTGACACATGACAGCAACTCTCTGAAACACACTCACTGTCTGGGTAACACAGTGTCTCCAAGGTGGGGCAAAACCTTTATCCTCCATCCATGATCCAGAAGTGTCCCTGTTGTCTTCCCACGGCCAGCTCCAACCCTGGCAGGGAGGCACCAGCTGTGATGGGACTTGCACTGTGCTCTACTCTCTTGGTCACTGTCATCTTTCTAGGAGCTGAGGGGGATTTTCTTTGTTTGGTTTTGAGGGAATAGTAAATTCACAAACAATTGGAAGATTCAAAAAGGCTGAATCATCCTGAAACTCAGGGTGAAATTGAAAAATTGTTTGGAATTAAAAAAAAGAAATACCAGTGCTGGGCAGAGGAGATGGCTTTGAAGATGTCAAACCACCTTCTCCCATCAGTCACCTGATGATCTGTTGTATTTGGGCATTTTCTAAGAGAATCTTCTTGACTTCTTCATTAAAAAAAAAAAAGCTTTTTTTTTTCAATTCAAAAAATTGTCTCAATGTAAAAGAAGAGATCTAAGTAAACGAGGCAAACCCCAAACAGACCAAAACAAAAACATTTCAGGCTAAACCAAGCATTCTGGCTTTACCTAGAACAATTGCTTGCAATGGAATGAGGTATTTTATGGCTTCTTTTCTTTTCCATTTTACCAGAAATTGCCTACTAAATCCTTGTTCTGGGTTGGGATGGTCCAATTCCCACACCCAGGACATTCCATTTGGGAACCAAGCAACGTTTTCCATTAATTTTTCCAGCAAGATGGTTCTCCATCAATAGACCAGACCCACTGCAGTAACTCCCTTCTCCAAGAAAGATGAACATTTTGGTTCTCCTTCCTCACAGACCTTGGAGCCTGCCCTGGGCATCCTTCACAGGATAGCATGCAGCCTTGGGTGCCTTTAAGCCTCCTTGACAATAATTCAGCAACTCAACAGCCACCTCTACTCCTACACTGAAGGAACTTCCTCTGAAGAGGGGAACAGTGTCTCTTCTCAGGAGTCCTGATTTCCAACCCAACCTGATTTAACTCAACCCAACCCTACCCAACCCCACCCATCCTTCTCGTTGCCACCACCCATGCCCCCAACCTCCAACCCCACCACCCAGACCAGGTGGCATCACGTCCAACTCCAAGCTCACCACGCAGCCAAGAGGGATTTACTACCCAAAAAAAAAAAAAAAAAAAAAAAAAAAAAAAAAAAAAAAAAAAAAAGCAGTAGTTTTCCCTAAGGTTACAGGGGAGCAGGTTGGGAGGGGGGAGTTACACAGAGGTGCCGGGCTGCATTTCCACGCTCACACCTGGCTGCAGAGGCAAGCGGCAGCAGGGCTGTACATTCCAACCCCAGGCAGAGAGGTGAAACCCCAAGAAAGTAGCAAACAAGTCGAGGCGTAAATACAGCACGAATCCACGGCACTTCAGCGTGGTTCGTTATCTCCGCTTAGACTGGAGTCGGTGGAGCCGGGTTTGAGAAGAGCAGAAATATCAGCAATTAAAGATATGTCGTGTCAAAAAAACTGTAAACTGATTAAAGTTGAAGGCTCCGTTTTCTTCTTTTCATCAGAGAACGGAATCAAAACCTGCCTGGAAAGACGCGCTCCCCCCGTTCCCAGCGCTCCGAAGGCAGCGCCTGCATCCGTCCTGCTGTGTCCCTGCATTTTAATTACCACCTTATTAATATTCATGAGGCTAGGCACTCAAGGGGGATTGCAGTCTGTCATTCTCCCTCTCTTTCTCTCTCTTCCCCCCTCCACCTCTCTCGGCTGAGTCGGTGGGGTTGGTTTGTTTTTTTTTTTTTCCCCTTTCCCTTCCCAACAGTTGGCGTGCTGCGGATCCGCTCGCGTGTGCGCGCAGCCCCGAAGGCGCTGAGCGTGCAAGGGGCCGCGGCGTGGGGAGGCCGCCTGTGCCGGCTGGTGGCAGGGCTGGGAATGCGGGTGGGTGTGAGATTGTCCCTGCCACGCTCGGCAGCCCCGGGAGCCAGAGGCAAAACTGCCCCCGCTGGGGGCATGATGCTGGCACACGAGGGAGAGCTGGAGCACGGGGGAAGCGTCTCACACACACACAACTCCTGGTAGCAGCATCACTCCTGAGTGCCAGGGTGATGTTGTAGGACCTCCAAGAGAAGCATGAGGCCGGGCAGAATGGCACCAGGTGCACACAGCTGCCCTCAGCCCCCACACCACCAGCTCTCCTTAAGGACTGAGCACCCTGCACCCCCGTTCACCTTGCACTCCATTTCACCCTGCACCCCAGTTCACCCTGCACCCCAGTTCACCCTGCACCCCATTTCACTCTGCACCCCAGTTCACCCTGCACCCCAGTTTCACCCTGCAGCCCAGCTCTCCATGCTCATGCAAAAGCATTCACTGCTGAAGGAGGTGAGAGCACCATGGCATAGCCACAGGGCCACTGTGTCCTTGATGGAGCCACGGCCTTGGCCATCGAGAGCTGAGGGGTCTTGCATGCATCCAGCAAGGGGCTGCCCCCTCAGCTCTGCCCCAGTTGCTGGCTGGGCAAATTGGATCCCGTTTGTTTTCTCAGGTCCAGTGTGCTGTCGTGCCCTGGGAGGAGAGGGGCAGGAAGCCTGGGCTAAGGGCACGCAGAGGGAATGGAGCTGGAGGTAAATCGATTTCTCATTCCTAAATTGAGCTATGTGGGGTTTGCCCTCTCCTTGCTGCCATGCAGCATTTAACCCTTTCTACCTCCAGTACTGAAAACAGAGGCCACGTGGGCAGCAGAAAACTGTCCTGGCTTTGCAAACCCTGCTCCTCCCTATCCCCTCTCAAGTCATTGTCCCAGTCCCTCCCCAAGAGATGGTGCAGACCCCAGCCACAGGTGATGGGCAGGTGCCCCCAGCACCTCACACTGTTCAAAGCCATTGGCAAAGGGACACACAGGGCTGCCCCATCCCAACAGCCACCAGTTGCAGGCTGGAGCCCACCTCCATTTTTCAGGCAGCTGCAGCCAGACCATAGTCCCACCTTCCCCCAGTATCTTCCTCTTCCATTTAACCCTAACCTCAGCCCTAAGGACACCCAAAGCTCCATCAAGAACCTGAAGCCTCTTTGGGGATGCGTCCTGTATCCCAGAGTGCTGCCTCCCCATCACCAACCACCTGCGAGCAACCTGTCGAGAGACACTCCAACTCGGCAGCTCCCCAATGCCCCACTTGCTCAGCTCCACAAATATTTGAATTAAGGTCCCCTGGGGAGCCACAGTCACAGAGTAACTGATTTCTCCTCCTTCATTATATCTCCACGTAATTTACCGAGGGACGGCGGTGTGTGCCTCCATTCGAGCGAATTCCCAGCAGGACTCCCAAGAGCTCACAAATCAGGGAAAGGCAAGGCATTAGAATATGAAAGGTGAGGATGGTCTCCCCACCAAGACTCATCTTGCTCTTCTCCAGATCCTCCAGCTCCTCCTGCCCTGAATTTTGTTTTATTTCTGCCTGCTGCCCCTTGTGCAAGCAGGGAGGTCATGGGTTGGGGACGGGCTGTGGTGCCATGTTGTCAGGTCTGTCCCTGACTTCTGATCCTTTCTGGGCAAGAAGAAGGGAGAAAGGGTCTCCCCCCTCATGGAAACATCTCAAGAGATGCCAGGGAAGCCAATGCAGCAAAGGCTTCCAAGTGAAATTGTGTCCCTTGGCCCTAAAATCTGACTTCTTTTCTCCTGGGTAAGTAGCCTATGCCTCCGTTTTCACATCTACAAAAAAAGAGTAGTCACTCCCTTCACTTACTGGTTTAAGACTCCCAACACTCAGATGTTCAAGGTCTATAAAAGACAACAGGCATGAATCCATCTGTGTTGCATCTCTAGCAAGGAGGAGCTGGGGGACAATTTTGCCAGCATAGTTCTAAAGTTACCAGAAGAAGCTTGAAGAGTCACCAAGGAAAAAGAGAAGGAAAAAATGAGGAATTTGGACCAAGAATGCACAACTGAACTGCTTTGCATTATTTTCTTGTGAAATGCAACATGTGAGGAGGTTGGTCTTGGTTGCCCCACCTCAGTTTGAAGACAACTCAGCTGAACCCATGGTCAACCCCATGTCTCAGTCCTGTATCAAGGTGCAAAGGCAGGAGCAGTTCATCCCAAGAGTGGGAGGCCGTCATTCCTCGTGGCTCAGGGAGGATGACAGGACCTTTTGCAGGTCTTTGCAGCATCTATGGGCTGGGTGGGAGCTGTCTCTCTCCAAATCCCCTGACCACTGCCACGGATGTGACACTGGAGTAAAGCGCCAGACGGGCTCAGATGCAGCGAGTTCTCTGTTTCAGCTACACTGCAAACAGCGGAGGGCAACATTTTGCTTCCTGGAAACCCAGAGAAAGAAGTAGTTTTATGAAGAGCTGCAGCTCAGAGGCAACCTGTAATGGAGATTTCAGGAAACTGGGTGTTCCCCCTTCCACCTCCTCTGCAAAGACAAAGACTTGGCAGATGGTGGTGGTGCTTCGCAGGGCTTGTGCCGGGCTTTTTTTGGGTGCTGGGTATTCAAACCCTCACTCTCATTCTTCACTTTAGAGGTGTGAGTGATATAAAATCTGCCCATCCCAAAATCAGCCCGTCCCTGGGCTATCTCAACTTCTCAGAACTCTTCCCACAAGCTGAGTTAAAGACCTGGGGCTGTTCAGCCTGTAACAAAGAGCTCTTTTCTCCCCAGCCTTCACCAGTTGTTGGAGTTAAATAGGCTGCGCTGAAACCAAACCAAACAAAGCCCCTGCAAAGCAGCTCCAAATCCCTGTCCCCTGGCCAGCACTCTGGATTTCCCCCGGAGTGCAGGCACGGCACTCCTTGATGTGCCACGGCTCTCTCCCCGCTCCAAAAGGTGGGCTGAAGCAGCGAGGCTGTGTTCCCTCCTGTGCTTCTTGCTGCTGGACATCCACAGGAGGTGATGAGGGGGTCTCAGAGTGGGAAACATGCCATGGAGCTGCTCCAGCCTCTGCCTGCCACCCCCCTGCTCCAGTGAATGTGCTCCAGACTGGCTACGCTGCTGCCAGCGCTATGCCCCCCCCGAAGCAGCACAGGAGGAGCCCTCATGGGCACCACATGGCTTTCCCAAGGGTGGGCACCCTGACGGGACCTTTCCAAACACGCTGCCTAACCCACCCCCTCACAGCCCCTGCGGGGCAAGTTCGCCCTCTCCCATTTTGCGGGGCCAGGTCCCTGCTTGGGCATCGAGCCCTCCTCCCCCCAGCATTGCAGCGACCAATTCCCTGCAGCAGCTGCCTTCCCCGAGCAAGGATGTGATGGCAGACGGGGGTCTCCATCAAGGCAGGGGGGGAATTTTTGGCCATGCCAGCCCCTGGAGGGGCTGCTGGCGCCTGCGTCCCGGGGGTGCTGAGTGCGGGGGTTCGGGGCTCTCTGTGCAGGCAGCTCAGTGATCAAAGCGCCGAGCACAGGCCGGGGCCGGGGGGAGGCAGGCGGCGAGAGATGAAACGGAGCAAAGTTCCCTGGGTTCGGACGCGGGAGTTGGAAAGGATTCGACGGCAGCTTGGAAAAGGAGGAGAAGAGGGCCGGGAGCAGCAGCGTTCAGCAGAAAGGAATGTCCTGATGGGACGGCAGCCTGAACGCCGGCCAGGACCGCCCCCCCTTCCCAAGGCTGTTTAAAAGCCCCGGACCTCTCCGAGCCCTTTAATTGGCGCTTTAAAAAACTTCCTTGTTCCTTGACGCGGCGAGGTTTGCGTTTCATGCCCAAAATGACTCAATTCCCCCTCTCCCCTCCATGAAAAAAAGAAAAAATCTGCTTTGAGAGGTTTGCTCGAAGCCAGCTCCATCCCCTCCCCACAAGCCCCGGTAGCCCCCAGCCCTCACCCCACCAGCCTCTTGTGTGTATTCTTGTTCTCCCCTAATAATCCACATCCCAGCTGCCTCCCTCTGCCTTCGCCCTCCTCCTCCCTGCCTCTCTCGCTCCCTCTTTCTCTCTCCTCCCCCCTTCCTCCCCCTTTCCATAACTCAAAAGCTTGTCAGGCTGGTTCCAGACTGCTGGCGCCAGGCTTCACTCCAGGAAAAAAATAAAGCAAAAGAGAAAGGCATGCAAGGCAAAACAGCCCCGCCACATGAACACACATCAAACCAGCCCTTTATCTCCCCGGAATGCTCTCCCCGCTGCAGAGCTCCCTACCCCGGCCCAACAGCCGCGCTCCCCATCCCCGTAACCCTAATGCAGCAGCGCCAGGCTGCGAGCACACACGCCCTGCCAGAGACAGAGAAGGAGCAAATACAAGATCTATTATTTATCAGTGTTATCAATTATTTAGAGCCTCGGTGCAGGGAAGGGGTGGGGAGAGGAGGCCATGGAAGAGGCAGTTCTTACCCTGGCAGTTCAGGTGAGGGGGTTCTGCATGGTCCCACCTCCCCACTGGTGCTGGGATGTCCAAGACCATTCCTTGCATCCCATCCCACTGACACGGGGTTGTTTCTATCCCTGGCCCATCCTGCCTTCAGCAGAGCAGGGCTTCCCCTCTCAGCAGGCTGCGATATCCAGCTCCAGGAGCATTCCAGTTCCAGAGCCCCTGGGGCCCAAGCGGAGGGCTGCACTACCCCACAGGCAGAGTGGCCAGCTGGAAGGTAAGGGTTCACACATGGTCAGAGTCCAAGGTCCCTGACTCATTATCCAAGGGACCAGTCAGCTCCCAAAAATGCAAATTTTAGCATCAATGTACATTTTCTCAGGCACTTGCAACGGCACTCTCCTGGTTTGCCAGTGCATTCTCCTCTCCTGCAGCCTGGAGGATGCACCACTCTGCTCATCACCACTCCCAGACTGCAGAGGTGGCTGCTGCAGGGCTCTGGAGCCTCTAGTCATCCTCACATCCAGCCAACCCTGTTGGAGCTGGTTTGGCTCAGGGCAGGAAGAGGAATGTGTCCAGGGTTCTCCTCCTCATGGAGGCCTCAGGTCAGTTTTGACCCCAAAAGGTCAAAACCAACATTCCAAACCCAAAACCCAGCCCTTGCTGCAGATGGAAAATTACACCAGTCTACACAACCCCTTCCAGCTCTGTTTTCTCCTGGATTTCGGAGCAATCTCCAGCCCACCATCTTTGTGACGACGCTTGTGAAGGGTCCCAGTCACCAGGCAGGTGACACCCATGGCACTGTGCTGATGGGCATGGGTTCATCCATGGGCCACTGCTGCAAGCTCGCAGATGGCCACCGCAGCCTCCCCGCGAGGTAGCCGCCTTTCCGCAGCACATCGCACCAAAGTAGCTACAGTGGGAACGTGTGATGAGGTGGGTGTGCTAAGAAGATTTTTTTTGGCAGACTTCAGGATGACTTTATTGCTCACAAGTTCTCGAGTCATGGCTGAGTAACACACTCATTGCATGTCTGAAATGAAAAAAAAAAAAAAAACAAACCAAAAAAACCCCTTACCCCAGCACAAAATAAATAGCCTGGACAAAGCCTGTTTGCTTTGCTCCCCTTCCCTGCTCCAGGGGTTGTTCCAAGGCTCCCACATGGGCTGCAGCAGCCACTGCCCATGAGCCTGATGTTCCCCCCTGAGTCTGAGAAAAGAGGCTCCCATGCACACAAGCACCAGTTCAGTCCTGAGACCTCCTCATCAGGTCCACCTCCAAGTGATGGGCTGTGTATTCAAGGAGAGGAGCACCATCTACTCTGACTGGATCTCTGTGGCATGACTTTAATTTAGGTGATTGAATTGAGCCCACTGAGCCCAGACTTTTGCATTGGAAGGTGTAACCTCAGCTTGTTTTGGTCTCAAGTGTTTTCTTCCAAAGCCAAAGAGTTCTGCCCCATGTCCCCACATCCCAGCCAAGCTGTGTGAAGGCTCCTGGGTGGGGTCAGGAGGGACCCTCAGCTCACCAGGGAGGATAAATTCCTGCAATGCAGGTGCTGGTTTGGATGTTCCTGGGTGCCAAGAGGGTGCAGAGAGCTGTGTTGTCTAAGGATAGAAGCATCCCCACCTCCAGTGCCTTCAGCTCTGAGAAACCAGTAGCTACTCTTGAAAAGCAGCCAATGTACTTCCAGCCTGGAAGGAAAACTACTGTCCTCTGCTCCAACTGAGTCAACGGGGACTGATCAAATTCCTGTAGCAACTCAGTGATCAAAAGTATCAGATGCCTGCCTGAGCACACAGGTGCAAAGAAAGTGCTCTCCTCTTCTCGAGGTAGGGAAATGAATGTGAAGAGTGACAAAGTGACTTCCCCAAGGTCACCTGAGAAGTGCTGCTGGAGAGCCCAGAACAGAAGCCAGGACCTGAGGCTTCTGCTGTCCAGCTGCCAAGTCCTCACATCCACCCTGACCATCCCTTGGTCAAACCCTGGGACAATCCCAGGCCGCCCACACCCCCACGGACCCCCAAAGCCTTCTGTACCTCCCTCCACTGGAGGGAAAAAAAGGTCAGAAGCATGAACCCTTCCAGATGTTGGCTTTTGGGTGCCCTCCAGCCCCAAAGGAAGAGTTCAACCGGGATGAAAAAATCTTTCCCTTGAGTAAAGAAAGAGCAGGATCTGCTTTCTGCCATTTATTATCCCAGTTCTCCCACACTGAAGACTAAGAACAGATGAGAACTAGTTAGAAGAAGGGGGAAAAAACAAAATTAATATCATTCCATTGTAACAGGTTCAAAAGGGATGTTTTAATAAATTTTCTACTATTTTGAAAAAAAAAGAAAAAAACCCAAAAAACCAGAAAAAACAGTCTTGAAAGTTGCTGTGCCTCCTCCTGAAAGAGCATATCCTGAGGAAAAAAATGGGAAAGGAGAAATTTCACTGAAGATTGAGGGGGGAAGAGCAGAAGGACAGGAGGAACCCTTCATTCAGAAATGTCACAGTCGGTTTCATGAAGAAGGAAAAAAAATCCCATTATGTTGAGTATTTTTCACAAAAAACTTTGTGTGTGTTTGTTTTTGAAAGGCTGGGGTATTTTTTCCAGCTAAAAATAAAACTCCACATGTTAAAAAAAAAAAAAAAAAAGTCATCCGTCCCTGGGCAAAACCGAGAGCGCTGGAAGGGACAGTAGCTACCCTGGGACGGCTTGTGCCGCTGCTCGACAGGCGGCCCTGATCGCGGTGACACCTCCAGCTCCCGCTACGTGCCGGGAAGGTTGGAAGGACGGGATCTGCCCCGCGCCACCTCTGAGCGCACCCAGGGAGCCGGGGCGGGTCCGTAGCGAGCCGGAGCTGACGGTCACCAGATCAGGGCTGGTTCCTGGCTGCCAGTTCCTGGCACACTGGGAATGCAGATGCCAGAGAGCATCCCTGGTTGAGCTCCAGAGCTGCCCCAATGGGTGCATTTGAGACAATCCCCGACGGATGCTTCCAGGAGGCCTGGTGTGCTGGGAGTTAGTCCTGACCTGGCCCATTGCCCCAGCCCATCCTGGGGGAAAGGAGGGAAGCAGGACACTGCTGGGGCAGAGCACACGGGTGTCACAGCCGGTCCCAGCTGTATCCTTTTCCCATTTCCCTTCCATGCGTGCGGCCGGGCTCCCCTCCCTGTTGAGGTCAGCTCCGGCTATTCTCTCTTCTGTTTCCCCTGCTCTTGCCATGCACTTCCCGTCTCCCTTTGAAATTTCACCTTCGCTGCGTCATTCCCCGTGGGTTTTGGGGCTTGGGTTCACGTGGACGTGCTGTTCCCCGCTGTTATTAAAGAGCCAAGGTGGGGCTGAGCCTCGCTCTTTGGCACCCATTGTGCTGGGGAGCACAAGAAATAACCCAGCTCGCACAGATCCATGTTCAGCTGAACAAGCACGAGCCCAAATGCTGAGCTTGCACCAACAGCCTCAAGAAGCACAAGAGTCAGAAGGGAAAACGCCATGAAAAATAACGAGGAGCTGGGAGGAAACAAAGGCTGGGCAAAACAGGGAGTGTTTCCAGCAGATGGAGAGGGCCAAATCCGGTGGTCTGCTAGCTGTGCTCAGCTTAACCAAAGCTGAGCAGGACCTGGCCCTGACCCAGGACAGGCAGGGGAGCTGTCTCACGTCACAGCCACCCACTGCCCCACTGCCACTGAATTGAGGGAAACCCCTACAAGCATCGCTCCTGGGCATTACAGATGGGACACCCAAACACCCACTCAGCTGACATGGGGAGCAGCACTCTGCCACAGCACGGCGAAATCCCCAGCGGGGTTTGGGAGTGAACAGCTTCCTCGTGCTCCCACAAAGCCCCAGGGAATTCAATGCCGAGGAGAGAGCAGCTGGGCTCCTCCCCAGGCGGAGCGACTGCCGCGCTCGCACGCGCCCCATTTTGGCCAACCGTCCTCTCCATGGAGGAGCCACAATGTTGAACAAAAGCTGTCCCTGCTGGCCCCCAGCACTGCCTGCCGCGCTCCCCGCATGGCACCGGGCCAAACCCCTTAACAAAGGAGGGCTGGAAGCAGAGCACACATTAACTCCGTGGTG
The DNA here is from genome assembly GCA_013398615.1 of Brachypodius melanocephalos. Taxonomy (NCBI): domain Eukaryota; kingdom Metazoa; phylum Chordata; class Aves; order Passeriformes; family Pycnonotidae; genus Brachypodius; species Brachypodius melanocephalos. Next base: position 5,080,613 of record VZSR01000598.1, read on the forward strand.
GATTTCCCTTGACAGAGCCCAGCGAGGAGCATCGCCCACCCCGCCGCGGCACAGCCTGGGCTGGCAGTGCTGGCAGCACGTGGTCCTCACCCATCGGGGCAGCTGCAGTGACGGGGTCACTCTGAGCTGCCTGGACCCATGGCGTCCCCAGGACACCGCTCCAGCTATTTTCCAGCGACAGCCGACGTCTGCCGGCGACCTCCTGGACACGGACTGCAGCCAAGCCGTGTCAGCGAGATGAGACATGGCACAGAGGGGCTGCTCCCTGCAGTTTGAGGGAGGAGGTGGAGGGAATCTCATGACAAGAGAGCTGGGAAGAAAGGCCTGACCCCAGGTTATAGATTTTTGCCTCCTTCGATGGCAATCACTGACAAATGCTCACAAATACATTTCTTTGGAGGAGCACACACTCACTGGGATGAGAGAGATGAGGGCTGCACTCCTTCTCCTCTGTGCTCCTCTTTCCAGCTGCTCCTGCAAGGAGAGGCTCAGCCAGCCCAGGTGACAACCCACTCCACTTCAGGGATTCTCTGCAGCCAGGGAACACATCCTGCTCTGCAGGTGATTCCCAAAGAAGAGCTGTGCTGCAGGGCTATGGGTGAAACTGCAAACACTCACTTTGCCAAATGGCTCTAAAACTTCCCCATCCCCTTGGGTTGCATCACCTCTGTCATTAGAATGTTCCCAAGCTCTCCCCTCTTATGTCCTTTCCATGCAGGAAGCTCTCATACAGTCATGGATGTGCTCCAAATCATCACAGACAGTGCTGATTACTTGAAGCCTTAATTGGATATGATCCATAAAGGGAAAAACCCTCAGAGCTCCCTCTTGAGCTCATGGATGCTCAAGATAGGGTTGATGCCTTCAAACGGTGGCACAACTATCTCTAAACTGGACCTTGGGGGTCCTTAAGGAGAGAGAAGGGGTTTGAGAGACAGAATCTTTAGAAGAAAATATGAACCTGGGAGCCTTGTAACCCAAACCATGTGCTGGATGGTTACAATCTCCTGGCCCATTGCAAGGGGCAGCAAGAAACAGGCACCATTTTGTATTTACAAGCTCAGAAATAGCGTTTGAGTGAGTCACAGGGATTTTTGGCCCTCTCCTGGAGGCTTCAGATTCATTCACTCTTCCTTTCTTTTGTTATTTTCAATAATCTGAAATATTAGTGAGCTGGGCTGAATCTGCAGTGTTTACTCACCACCTCCAAAGGAAAAAAAGGACTGGAAACCAGCAAAACAGCATGGCAAACTCCAAGCATTTAGAGCTCCTGAAGATTTCCAGACACTGGAAAAATCAGGGAAGAGCCTTTAAAATAATGAGATTTGCAAGGGAAAAAAAAAAAAAAAAAAAAAAAAAAAAAAAAAAAAAAAAAAAAGGAAGAAGAAAAAAGGAAAAATAAGGAGGACCAGTTGCCTTGCTTTTATTTCCCTGTTGGCTTTCGAGCCTGTAGGCCATGCTGACATCACTCTGCTAAGCTATCTCTGTAACCATGAGGTAAGAAACCCTTAAACCAGCAACCCCCCTGCAAAGGCTCTGCAAGCACACAGCTCCAAAAAAAAAAAAAAATGGAGAAAAGAAGGAAATGCTGGGATCCAAGGGAAATCTCAAGAGGTTTGGAGGACCATTTCTAGGACCAAAAGGAGCATCAGTGGGCAAGGCAGAGTGAGAGGTGCCCTTGAAAGCCCCTCTCCACCCAGAGGGTGATGGAGAGCTGGGGACAGGGGTTTGAAGCAGGGCAGTGAACGTCGCCGAGCTCCGGCATGGCTGTGCCGCGTGGCTGGCTCACTCTTGGCTATAAGGACAGTCCCAGGAAAGGGAAAAGACTTCCAGCACATCTCAGCAATTTCTCTCCACTCCCAAAGGAAGCGTGTTTATTGGAAGCCATTTTCTGCATAAATAGCCCTTTCCTGCTGTTTCCCACAAAGTCAGACTAAAATAATTTCCTAGGCTTGAGGACGCCAGCCCACAGCTTTCTAGATGGATGCACAGAGCTCAACCTTGAGCAAGAGACCAAAGACATTCCCAAAATCCTGCCCAGAGTCTAAAGCAGAGGTTTTACATCCCTTCCCCCCCAGCACTTGTACCAACTTCCAGCTGCCCCACCGCACATCCCTCTGCCCCAGCACTTTCCTTTGGGTGTCTCAAAGCCCCCTGCAACCTCAAGCCTACTCACACTCCACTCACATACCATATGGAAGCAAGACCCCAAATCACTGCTCAACACACAAAGAGCAAGGAGCAGTCTACTCAAATACCCAGGCAGTGCACACTGGAAAATAAACTGGTGTTCAGCCCCTGAAGGACTGGTGTGCAAGGGGAACAGCACAGGTGGAGACAGTCCAGTGCCAAGGTTCTCTCACCCCACACAATTTAGAACTGATATTTTCTCCGTAGCAGGGAGCTGGTGACAGGAACAAGACCCTAGTCACACATGGAGGTCCCCTGAAGGGCCCATGCAGCAGCACTTTGGGGGCTGTAGGGGAGAGCTGAGGTGCTGCAGTGCCCAGGGCAGGGACTGAGGTGGGGTCCCCCTCCATCCTCCCCAGTTCAGCAGCACAGCACAGGATCCCACCAGACAGCTGGAGTGTGCCTGTGCTGCCACTGGCTCTGCCACTGACCCTCCTCAGCCCCACTGTCCAGGCTGGAGCTTAACTGGGACAGGCTGAGGCAGCACTGCAGGGTCCCAGCAGCCTTGGCAGAACACCACTGGGAGATCACGACCACAGCGATGAAAACCACCATGCATGTGGCCCGAGCATTCCCAAAAGAGCCCTTGCTTTGTACTCCAAGGCCAAGCAGGCTGCTGGCCTCAGGTTTAGGGCAGGGAGAAAAGAAGGAAGATTTGGAAAAGCCTCTGTCTGAAGCTACTGAGGACTGAAGGCAGAGGAACTGCAGCACTCTGGAACGGGAATTGGGCAGGACACAGTTAACGCCTGGTTCCTCGTGAAGGATCAGGAGGAACTTGGCTTCATATTTCATGTGTGGGATGTTGCAAGAGGACAAGGAGCCCTGAACCCCAGCGGCATGCGTTCCCTGGGAGGAACCCACGACGTGCCCCTCTCCATGGGCGCTCCGCCGAGAGCAGGACCCTCCCTCCCGGCCAGGGACGGTGCCACCACGCCAAGAGACACCGGAGAAAAACACCAAGGCCGTACCGACTCCACGGTGGCATCGAGATGCCGGCAAGCGAACGCTCCCAGAGCCGAGCGAGCGCTCGGGGCTGGCGCTGGAAGGGCCCCACGCGTGGCTGGAGCTGGGGGGCTCCGCAGCGCTCGGCTCCCCGGCTCCCGGGCGCACATACAAAGGCTGGGCTCCCCCAGCCCGGCTGATGCTCGACCTCTCCGTTGTCCTCGCTGCACGCCTGTCCCAGTTCCAGCAGCCGGTTGCTACAGCAACTGAGCTCTGACTAATCATTTGCGCAATGACCTTTTTTCCCCCCAGAGAGAGGGAGGGAGGGAGATGGAGAGGAGGGAGGGAGGGGAGGAGAGGCAAAGCGAGCGGAGGTTAGCAAGAAAAAGCAGCCAGAGAGAATGTGGGGTTTTTTTAGATGATGCAAGATTTTTTTTTTGGGGGGGGGTGGAATTAGGGGGATGAGGGCGGCAGGAGGGGGAGAGGAAAGCAGGTGTTGAATGGATTCCCCACTCCCGGCTCCATGCTTCAGCAAGGGTGGATGGATGGGGGGTAAAGCCGGCTGCCAGCGGGCAAAGAACCTCACTGGCATCTCTTCCCTGGGTGCGGGGGTGGGGGGACTCCAACTGGGGCTGACATTGCAACCCTTCTCCTTCTCCCCACCCCACACCGACCCTGGCCACGGCTGAAGGGCCACAAGTCAAGAATTTGGCTCTGCCTCACCAACGAGTGCCTGCAAAGGGCTGGTTGGCCCCAGGTCAGCTGGGATGGAGCACCCCAAGCACAAAGCCTGACTGGTGGGTGGTGGATGGGGAAGCCACACCAGGGCTGAACTGAGCTAAAAACTCCCATGTCAGCGTTACACCAGGAGGGAACAGGGCCGGACTCTGCTGAGCAAGGAGAATCAGCCAGGGAAGAAACCTGAGCCCAGCTCCAGTGGCTGTGATGGTATTACTGGGAGGGCTTCACTCCCACCTCTATTGCCTTGAGCTGAACAAGCCCGGAGTCAGGTCTGGCTCCAGCTCCAAAACAGAGTAAATAATGCAAAAGCCTTTTTCTGCAGAGCTCCAAGAAGAACGTGTGAGGTCACATCTTCCTGAGTTGGTAGGAGAAAACAGTTTAGAGGTTGTGCATCATTCCTCATACCAGGGGAGAAGAGAAGTTGGTGAAACCAAAAAAGCAGTGGCAAGGTCCTCCTCACCAAGGGGTGGATGGTTGTGCCCCAAGTTTCCACAGCAAAAGGATTTGGTCTTTATCCCAATGGGATTAGAAAACAGTCATATCTGACCTTGACCAACTGCAAAGTGCTAAGCCAGCTGAGATGAACAACAACAGTGACCAAGAGCAGTGTCACAGGAAAATGGGTTGGCTATTGGAAAGAATAGGAAGTTTGAAGAAAAATTAGTTTTGTGGGCAGAAATTCCACAACACATCCTGACAAACTTTCTGTTGTGTGAACTGGAGAAGGAGGACATGGTATGAATAATGAGCAAACCAAAGAATGAGTTATATCCTGAATGGTGCTGAGAACACACTCTGCACATACAGCTCCTGCTGGCACAGGACAGGAAGTTCTCATTAGGCAAGACAAAATCTCATTCAAAGTGGTTTCATGGTGCCTGGGGCTTCTACATCTTTGCCCTGTAAAGATGAGCCCTTTCCTTAAGGCAGATCAGGCAAAATCCTTGCTCCAAACACCTCCAAAGGTCCTGGAGCCAATCCCCCTCTTTCAGCTTACACTCTCCTCTGCCCATCAAAATAATGCAATGGACAAGACAGGCATTGCTCAGCTAGTTTGTACACCTAAAATGTAAAGCAAGATTCACAAAATTACCCGTACAGGCACATAAAGCAGAGGCCGGGTTGTGAGGAACACTCTGCACTCAGTGAGCACCCAACATATTTCCCTTATCAGCACAACTTGGCATCTACAGAAATTCCCACTGTAGCATCTGATCCCAAACGTGGAGAAACCAAGAGGAAGGTTGATATTGAGCCCATTGCAGTGGTTGCACTACATGGGGCATTGCAGGCAGCCACAGCTTGAGGCTAAGAAGACCAAAGCCATGTCAAGCTCCATGTAAAAAGTGCTGCTGAGTGGCAAGAGATATTAACCCAGGCTTGGCACTACATGACCACAGTCACAGGGCTTGCAGATCCAGCCTGAGCCCACCCCTGCCTCTGATCCCCCTTGCAGATGAACCTGCACTGAGCCTCCAACACCATGTGTGGAAATAAAACTCCTTTCCACCTCTTTTCAGTTAAATCACTCTGCAGTTTGCAGAGCTCCACCAAGGACAATTATTTCCAGCATGTGCCATGCATGAATGCTGTGAGCAAGGCAGAGCTGGAGTTTCATCATAGCCCAGCTTTGTGTGCAGAGCAAAGAAGGAGGGGAAAAAAATAGAGGGGAAAAAATCCTACAACAACAACAAAAAAGGAACTTGGAACTGGAGGCCCCCCCGGCCTCACCCTGATCCTGAGGAGGCTCCGCTCTGCTCTTGCTCAACCCAACACCGAGAATGAGGAAGCAGAGTAGACAGGCGGGGGAGGCGGTCAAGCTGCAGACAAACAGCCTCTGAGCTGGGCAGCTTGGAAAGCTTCGGGAGCGAGAGGGCACTGGAGCCAAGAGCAGGCTGTGTCCCGAGCCCTCTGCCTGTCTAGGCTGGAGCCTTTGTGGCCCTCACTCCAGGGGATGATTTAGATTTTTCTGAGTCCAGGTCTTCAAGGAGTTGTTCTCCAGCACGGAGCTCTGCCAAGCCCTGCTGTGCTGCCAGTCCAGATCTTGCACACCCCAGCTGTGGCCGGTGACAGCCGAGCCCCTGCCGGCCACACCACCCTGCCCAGGTGGCTTTGTGGTGCACGGGGATGGCAGAGCCGAGCTGTGCTGTGCCGTGCTGGTCACAGCCGGCCAGCTCTCCCCCT
>VZSR01000598.1:5086940-5169639 GCA_013398615.1 Brachypodius melanocephalos
CCCAGCCAGCTCTCCCCCTTGCCCAGTCAGCTCTCCCCCTTGTCCAGCCAGCTCTCTCCCTTGCCCAGCCAGAGCCGGCTCTCTCACAGCCGCAGCTCCACAGTTCGCCTCCGCGCTCTGCAGTACCGGGAGCCGCAACACCGGGCTGGCTGCAAACAGGATTTTGCATAAAAAAATTAAACCCCAGCTATAAGTGAGATGTTCCAGACGGCTCCACGTGCCTGGAGCTGGTTCACAACATCCCAGTACCCTGCACCTCACTGCTCCAGGAACTTTGCTCCCCTCATCCTGTGTGCCGGTGGCCACCCTCACCTGCCCTGTGCTGTTGTCCCCACCTTGGTCTCTCCTTCTCCTCATGCCCTGGGGTAGGAAGAAACCCAGCTGAAGGGGGCCCAGTGTCTGCACAGCCCCACTGGTGGCAGACCATGATTTTGTCCTGCTGATCTGCCCTTCTCCCTCACTAGGCTGGAAAGGAGTTCTTTGATCTCACCCATCTTAGAGCAAAGGACAGTGTGGCAGAGATGCAAAGGGATGTGTCCAAGGCCAGGGAGGACAGAGGAATGGGCAAAGGTGTTGGTTGGGTCCACCTGCTTGATTTTTTTTTATGACAAGCAACATTAGCTGTACCTCAAAAGTGTTGTGACTGATAAGGATGATCCCACAGTTCCCCAGCCAGCAAATTAGAACCAAAACACCAAGGAGCATCACCTTGTTTGCCCAGTTCCTGGTTGCTCACAGGGATGAAGCTATTTTGGGGTATCACATCCCCCTGAGCATGTACTATCCCAGCTGTCCACATTCCCAGCATCCTGAGCTAAGGGGAGGCTACAGCAGGAGAGAAATGAGGTACCTTTCTCAGGATCAGAAGGGCCATTTCTGGGGTTCATGAAACCCATCCCAAGAGAAAGGATTTGCTGTTCCCCAAAAGAAGTGTCAAATTCTACTGGATCTCAGATGGAACAGCCCTTCAGGAGTGTCAGAGAAGTACCAAAACCAAGAGACCGACAGACAGGGGAGAGAAAATCCAGCAAACTCTGGGAAAAACGGAGGTGTTTTTTTGCTTCCACAAGGCTGTCACAAATAGGGAGATGGGGTGAGGAAATCTTTACCCCCTTCCCAGACCAGGCAGCACCAGAGCCTGCCAGAGAAGATGCTGTGGGAAGAAGGACAAAGGCCCCACACAACCACCTATAATGAGTGAAAATTCTGTAAGTTTAGTCCCAGCTTGCATTAGGTCACCCACCACCGAGTCACCTGTGGGACCCAGCTGGGAGTGAGCCCCTCAGAGCAGCAGCACTGGCTTTAAATAAATAAATACAATTCTGCTGAAAGGGGAGAAGAAAAAGGAAAACAAGAGGAATAAAGGATGTGCCTCTCCAGCGCCTCCTCCCCTCCCATAAACCTGTGTGCTATGCAAATATATGCAAATGAGACATGGAAACAGGGATGAAATTGGCTCTCTAAAACCAGCGCGGTTTTAGACTGGGGAGCGTTGGAGGCAGCTTCCTGGGAAGTTGAGGCAGAAATAGCTGCACCACAAGAGGGACAAGCAATGACAATTGGAGGGGATGTGTCCCCAAATGCCTTTGGCCGTGGGATCAGCTCCCACAGAACCAGTGAAATGCAGCACCAAACCTCCCTCTCCACACCCCACTTCAGCAGCTGGGGTGGGGAGGGGGGTGGAGGGAAATGAGAACTTGCTTTGCTCCTGTTTGTGATTCCACTCATGATTCCTGGGAAGGGATGGCAAAAAGCACCGCAGTGCATGGAAACCCAGGCACCTCAGTCCAGATCAGGGGATGGCCAACACAGGCAGCCCAGGGTGATTCTCCCTGGGGTGGGCACTTTCCCCAGGGACTGCTTAAAGAGTGACATCTTTCTTACATGAAGAATGGCATCGTACAAATTCCAGCTCGTTTGTTCCAGGCAATTTATCCACCCAAGTATTGCCTTGTTCAGTAACATTTTCTCAAGGGGTTTCTGCAGAGAAGCAGGTAAAATCCAGAAAGTCTGAAGGCTTCGGGGTGTAAACACCATTTGCCTGAGCAATGCTGCTCACGTTGATAGTCAACGCCCGAGTGTTTTTTTGCTGAGAAACAGGAGGGATTTTTGTGTTAAACATTCTCTGCTTAAGAACAGACCTGGCTGCAGCAGAAGCCCCTTTCCTGCCTCCTGACCCAGCACAGGATTTTTACAGAAATAGCCCAGATGCTCTGAGCTCAATGGAAAGTTTAGGATGGACTGCCAACATCCCAGACAGCCCTGGACCACAGCAGCCCTGCTGCAGGGAGCCAGCAATCTCCATCAGCATCACCGGGACATGGTTGAAGAGTTGTTTCCTGCAACTGCAGGGCTTCCCAAACCCACTCCAGCCACTGCAGATGGGGGAAGGACAGGGGAGCTGAGACACCATTATTCGTGCACTTTGAGACCAAAGTTGCAACACAAGGGTCTGTTTCACATCTCCCAGTGGGTTCTGGAGAAGTAGGGTGCCTGCAAAAGGCACTGGGAGGGATTCAAGGGCTCTCTGGTTTGAGCCCATCCAAGATGGCCATTTCCTACAACTGCCTCTCCAGTGCCTCCTCCATCATCTGCAACCCCAGCTTCCCCCCAGGAAAGTCACAGTGCTGCATTCAAGACAGCTCCCACAGCCCTGCACCCTGCATCTTAATTTGCTTTTCATTTTGCTTTATCTGTCTCATTAAAGGCAATCTCCAGCTACTCCGACACCAGTCTCTGGCATGGCGGGCGCTCGTGTTCCCACTGTTGGGTTGAGCAACTGTCAGCAGTGACAGCCCACGGGTGCCACACTGTCATTTAGTGGCACTGAGCATGGAGCAGAGTCACCTTCCATCCCTTCCCTGCTCTGCACTTGCTGGGGGGATATTGAGGTGTGTTTCTGCACCCCAGAAGCACCCCCTGACAGATGTTATGGCTTTAGCATCACACATTCTCTAGGCAGGGCTCATTCATTATCTGTGTGGCTGGGGATCTTGCATCATGCACCAGCCATTTATGGACATTGTCCATAAATCTGGACCTTTCCTATGCCCCAAACCCAGTTGCTTTACTTGACCTGGTCTATGACAAGGACAAGCTTGAGCATCTTTCCCATTGGTGAGGAAATAACAATGCATCTCAGCTCTTCCTTGCATTTTTCTATCCTTTTCTCTGCCCTTTTCACCAAATTTCCCTGACACACCCAGAGAGCTGCCCTGCACTGGGGCTCCAGAACATGTGGCTGTCAGTGCACACACCCTCCCCAACCACAGTGGTGTTACACAACCCCTCAGAGTACACAAGAGCCCCTGGGTATGGTGTTCTGTAGCTCTATTAAAAATTCAGCTTTAACCCACCTCCCTGAAGAGAGAGTTTCCAGGAAAGTCTCATGGGGTGGCAAGTCCTGGCAAAGGGAAAAGAGCTGCTGCTCACTCACCTCTTCCCAGTCCTTTCCCCAACTCCTGCTTCCATCTAAGAGCTGCATATTTCTCCCCCTGCCCACACTGCAAAACACTGTGAACCTGAAGAATAAAAGGTGCAGACTAGCTGGGATTTTAAATTCTATGATTAAGGATGGAGGCAATTTCTCCCTCCCTGGGCTGATAGAGCAGGCAGCAGATGAAGACGGGTTTTTTAGCGTGCTGCCAGCAGCTGCGATAGGCGCCTGTGCCGTCACCAAGCAGAGAGATTATTCTCTGGATCTCCCGGGCTGTTTATCAGGAACACTCGCTGCTGCAGCCGCTAAACCAGCTTAAATACCAAAATTAAAAAATAATTTAAAATAAACCCCAAATCTTTTCTGTAACCTCAGAAGGAGAGGGATTGGGGAAGGGGAGCTAAAAGCACCTGGGAGACAAGTCAGGGTCTTACTAAAATAGCCATAGGCACAGGCAAAACAGGCTCTGTAGCTGGCATTGTGGGGATGGCCAACCCTGGCTGGAGGGATGGAGCAAAAAAACCCGCTGGCAGGAGACCCCAGGACCTGCCTGGAGCAGGCAGCTGCCAGCCTCAGCCAGAGGGCACATCGCTGGGAAGCCAGGATGAAGCTGGCAGTGCCAATGCCAGCACATTTCCCTGGCCCTGCCTTGAGTTTCATGGGATGGGGAACACACAAGGAGCAGCAGCTTCGCACCACGGCCAGGGCAGCCAGACCCAAGGAAGGGCAGCAGTGATGCTCCCTCCCCATGCACAGCCAGGGAGGGAGTGGCACGTGTCAGGGATAATAAATTGTGTGAGAGTCTGGATCTGGGAACTGCATGGGAAGAAAAGGCACGAGGTCTGATTTCCTTGGGCATTCAGAGCCTTTGAAGATCAGAAAGCAGCTAAGTGCAAGGCAGGCTTTCAAGCTGCCAGTGCGGGTTAGTGGTGGGCCTGGAACTCCCCAGGGAGCAAGAGCTGTAGAATCCCAGCTGCCAGGTCAGATCTTGCCTCCCAGCCACAGGAAGGTAAATGGCAGCAGCTCTATTGACACCACACAAACATTCTTCTCAATGGGCCCTTCCTGGCACAAGGGTGTGAGCTGGGGAGCATCGAGCTGCCTGCTCAAGGCTGGCTGGGTGCTCACTGCTTTTGGATCATTCCAGAACATCCACCTGCTACAATCTCTTTTCTTGACTCCTGTTTAGACAGCACGGAGCTGGGGATGGTCCCATCCCTGGTATCAGAGGTATGACACTCAGAAGAGTCCTCCTTGGGCAGAGGGGTCCCTATCCCAATTTGGAAGCAGAGTTAGATCCTCCAAACCTCCCACTCCCCTGGAATTCAGGACAAGCAAGACGCTCCATGGAATTTCTGGCAGTCAGGGAGTGTCCCAGCCACTTGCATGAAAGGTTAAGACCACTTTCCAATTAGAGAGGCAGGAGCCATTGCAATAAAGCTCTTCTGAGGGGATATTAATCAGGGCATCTTCCTCTCATGGAAATGCAAATCAGCAGAATGGAAACGGGACTGATTAGAGCCAGAGAATAACACAGACACATCGATCCCAGCTCCATGAGCAGCAAGGGCCATGAGGAGAGCTGCCCCAGGCTCCCACATCAGAACTCAGATGGAGGAAGGGGGTCCTGTCTGGGCTCCATCTGGGAAAATTCAGCATGAGGTTTTAGGTCATCACTGGTGCCAAGGCCACAGGAATGGCACCAGTCACAATAAACCATCCCTCAGGCTGGCTGCAGGGCTTTGGGCCATCCTCATGCACCCACCCAGGAGCGAGGATGGAGTGGGCACTTGGGCTGGAGACCTGGCAGGAGAAATGGAGAAGACACCAGCGAGGGCAGCAGCATCAGCTAAAGGATATAGAGGGGAAAGAGAGGGGATGAAGGGCAAAAGGCGACGCAGAGAGGGGCCAAAGCGTGGCCCAAGGTGGTGGGGTGCAGAGAGGACCTCTCAGCCCTTGCCCAGGGACGCTCTGCAGTGAGCCCGGAGACAGCTCTGCTCCTCACGGCAGGAGGCATTAGATCCAGCTGAGCTGCTCCAACGCAGCGTGCATGTAAATCAGCTGGACAGGCAGAGAGGAGAAAAACAAGGGGATGAGATAAGAGGAGAGAGAGAGAAGCAAGGGGAGGAGGAGGAAGGAGAAAAGGGGAGGGAAGGAGAGGAGCAGGTGTGGAGAGAAAGAGAAGCAAAAAGAGGGTAAAGGGAGAAAGGGAGAGGGAGGAGGAGGGATGGGAAAGCAGAGAGCAGCAGGAGGGCAGGGTACTGGGTGGAGGTCTGTTGGTAACTGGTCACACGTTCAGGCCAGGGGCAGCCATGGGCAGAGGAGCACAGGATGAACAGGGTGGAGGTGACACACCATGACCCAGTCTGGGCCAGGGCAACTCTGGACTTGGGCACCCTGCTCTTGCCTCTTGTTTTCCAAATACTGCAGCAAGTCTGGGACTCTGCTGGGGTCTCAGGTGAAGCAGCACCACAGTTATTTTTCAGCCATGAGGGAGGTGCCTACACAAGCAGCCAGTCTGGCATCCTCTAATCCCTCACCTGCAAGCATGATGGCTTCAAATCACCTGTCCTGGAACCTGGTGCACATTTATGATTGAAGAGTTTGTGGGTATCAATCCGGAGGTGACTACATCTGGGGGATGAAATGACATGGACAAGTCACTCCTGTAAGTCAGGAATGTCTTGCAAAGCACAGTGAGTGATTCCTGATAAATAATACCTGCCCCTGCCTCTTTCAGACAGGGAACTCAAAGGCTAAATATTATTACAAAACCCTCAGGCTTTGGATCAGCAACCTCTGAGAAGTTCTCCTGACCGGGCAGGACACAAGGATCCCCTGACATCAACATGCACTAAGCAACCAAAGCTGATGCAAATACCATCTGCTATAATCATGACATCACCTCTAATTACACAACGGATGAGGATGTCGCCACATACGGACTCCTGACATCACCAGCACAGCTAGAAAAATATCTGGAGCAGGTTGATTAAAAAAAAAAAAATTAGTTCAAAGGAGGAAGATCTCAGCCTGGAAAAGCTGCAGCCAGAGAGGCACACTTGTGGCCTCAAGAGGGTGAACCAAGATTGATTGCTTGCTGCGTCTCCCAATAAAAGAATTAGGAGATATCCAATAACATTAAGAGGCAGCAGGTTCAAAAGAAACAACAGGAGACGGTTCCCCACACGGTGCATGGTTAAGCAGTGAGGTCCTCGCCACAGCTCTCTGGGGATGATTAAAACTTACGTGTTTACAAAAATCAACTAGACAAATTCATGGGAAATCCATTGAGGGGTATTAAAGATGAAATGCCACTTCAGCCTGGGGAGTCCCTGAGCTGCCACGTGCTCAGGTCTGGGAGATGCTCAAGAGATTCACAGGTGCCAGTCATTGAGGGGACAGGCAGGGGACAGCTGGAGCAGGGGACAGCCTTGTACAGCTCCTTATGCTGCGCTGAAGATGGCAGGTGACATCTCCAAGCCAGCAGACTGATGTCCATAGGTTCTGTGTCACACTCTGGGTGATCTCCAGGTCCCACCAGCCGGGTGTATTTACAGCCCAGCCTTGGGGGAACTGAATTGCCCCAGGGTACAAAGTCCGTCAGGGCGGGACCACGCAGTGCCACTCTTACTGTCACTGTCAGTGTTTTAACACGACATGGAGCCACCCATCCAGCACTGGGTTGCACTCACATCTCTTCACTAAACAGCGTTTCCCAGGATCCCTCCGGAAGCCCGGCTGGACACAGGGGCCATCCCTTGGGAGCCTGGCCACGCACTTCCCTGCGCACAGCATCCCTTCCACGCACGCCGAGTCCGTGCACGTAGCAATCCCAATTAAACCAAACTGCCTCGCGGAGGGGCCTGGCAGCGCTGCATTTATCAGCCTGCCTGGAAGGGGCTTGTGCAAGCTGTCCCCCCGGCTGACGGATTAGACGGCAGACAATTAGGTTTCAGACACACACGCACACACACGCGCACGCAAGCAAAGCACACGCAGGCACACAAATCCTTTCTCTCCATCCATCTGCAGGGCCGAGGTGGCCGAGCCCAGCTGCGCGGCCGTCCGGTGCTTCTGAAGCTGCGTGCAGCTGAATAAGAACGAGCCCCCGTGCCTCGGCTTTCAGCGCCCGCTCGCGAAATGAGCGAGAGGTCCCCAAAGAGATGACACAATTGCAATGGAAATTATTAACCCTTGGCGGGCCGGTTTCGCCGCCTCCTCCCTGCTCCTTACAGCCGCAGCTAGCCTGGCGGCAAACTCCCACTCTTCGGCTTTCAAGGACAAAGCCGGAGCGAGGTAGTGGTCAGCTGACATCGCAGGGGACGAGCAGCCTCCTGCGTTTGTGCTTCGAGTTGAGCTGGGCTCATTTGGAGTGCAGATAATTTCAGATGTATCCCTTTGCTGTTGGGAAAATCCCAGCTCCTGGCAGTCGGGATGGTGCCTCAACATGAGCAACACTTCTCCAAACATCCCACCAAAAGCATCCCCTCTTGACCAGGAACTATGACTGCTACGTGCAGATTCAAGGTGCAGCACAAGCCAGCAGTGTTCCTCAGATTGTTCTTTCCAAGGGCTACTGAGAACAATAATTCAATGTTTCAAAATTAATTGAAACGTGAAATGGCTAAGATAGAAATGGAACAAGCCTGGCTGGCTTCTAAAGGCAAAGCCTGCACGTCCTCTCTGGGAGAGGATTTCTGATGGAATCAACAAAACAATGGATAAAGGGAAATCAGTAGATATAATTTATTGGGATTGTCCTAAAGCCTTTGAAAAAATCCCACATGAGACACTGTTAAGGAAACCAAGCACTACTGGGCAAGATGTAAAATATTGCTGGGGAGCAGTGAGCAGTAAAGTGGCACAAACCAGTGCAGGAGGAGATGGTTAATGCCATGCCAGGATGGAGGAAAACAGAGCATGGCCATGCTCCGAGCCCAAATCCTGCCAGCATCAGGAGCCAGGAATCGACAGCTCCACATCCAACACTGTGGATGCTCAGAGCACACCAAAGCAGCCCCCAAAGTCCCTCACTCCTCACAGTCAGTCCTGTAGGGCAGGAGGAACATGAGCAGCCTCACCCTCCATTCTCCCTCACACCTACTTGAGGGACAATATGTGGAACAGGACACCAAAAAGGACCATGTCAGCCCCCGGCCTCACTCCTCACACTCACAGCCCTTGATCTCCCCAGGTCCTTTCAGGACATCTTTCAACCATTCATGTGGAGAGGAGAAAGTCCCAGGAGAGCAAATTCCCATCCTGTGCTAGGAGTGGAACATGCCAGGAGAGGGAGGATCCTCTGGAAACACCACACTCAGCTGTGCAAAGGGCTTTCTAGAAACAGCACGTTTTATTTTTCTTGTAGTTAGTTTTTGAAGAAAGGGAGATTGAATGAGAAGAGCCCTTTTTGGTCCTTGGTACCCATCTCACCCTGGTAGAGAATGCAGCCATCTCCAAGACAACTGAGGTGGAAACATTACAAAGGTAACTCAGCACATCCCTCAAACCAATTCCAGCAATTTTTTTAGGTATGTTTTCACAAGATACAGACAAAGCCCTTAGTGTTACAAGATGCATCATCCGCTGAAGTTAGAAGAAGCTCTCCAGATGCATTGGGGAATGTCTAGATGTTTGCCAAGGAAGATTGCTGCTCTCCCTGAGCTCTGATTATTATTGGCAGCGTAACAGTGGAGGATGGACCTGGCCTCACAGAGAGCATCACACACGAATTTAAGATAACCTGGAGGCTGCCACATTTGTTGCCCATGAGCAGCTGGGTCACAAAACCAGCTCTGCCCCACACGTGAGCTGCTCCATCTCCAGACCTACCAGTTTTTTCACCTGCCCAGAGTCTCATCCCCTCCTTCACCAGAAACCAGTTCCTCACTTTCAGCCTTAACTTATTCGTGGGCATTTTCTAGTCATTTGGTCATCAGCCAACAATATCTGTCAGTGAAACAGCTCCTCTCCTGCCCTGGTGCTCCACAGCCCCTCATCTACTAGATTTGCAAAGCTGAGTTTGCAGAGTCTCACGAGATGGGCCATTCACCGCTTCTCCTTGGGGATTTTGCCATCATTTCGTGTATCAATCCATAAATCATCCCCCCAGGTTTATCAAGGACCTACATGTTTCCCTCTGCAGCACTAAGCAGGGACCTGAGGAGAATTTTCTGACAACTGCACTGCATTTTCCTTTTCTCCATTCATCCCATTACCCATAGTTATGTCCCTTAGACCACTCTAAATAATTACTCAGCTGTGTGTTTATGACCTTCAGATATTTGTCCATCTCTGGTTTAAGTGAACTCGTAGTCAAGCTATGTTTAATATTTAGACTGCACAGAGAAATGCACATGTTCAAAATACATCCAGGCTGTGGTGGGGAAGTCAGAAAGGGTTGATTATGCACCATGTGCCACAGTTCTGAGACCATTTTTCAGTTCCAGGCAGCTTTCTGCTTCCTCAGTGTGATGTATTCCCACTAAAACCCCCAATACCTGGAAACCTCTCCACGCATGCTTCCTGTCCCTGTCCTTAGGGAAAAGGGAGTACAAGGACAGTTTATAGGGGGTGGTTCACACAGAGGTGTGAGATCTCCACATAAAGCTGTTCACACACCTCCTTTGTGAGGAAGAGCTGGGGTGTCTGCAGAACACCCCTGGGAATTACAGGGAAGGGAGGAACAAACCTTGAGCCAGCCTCCAAAATAACAGCTGATGAGGCCAGGAGGATCCAACACTTTTCTTTGTGCCAGGAACATCACTGACATCAGGAGGAATTCCTGTTCCCCTCTGGCCTCCCAGGGATGAGAGCCTGGGCGAGGTGAGGGTCAGGGCCACAATGAGATAGCAAAAGTGGCCCCAGTAATGGAGATTTACTGCTCAAGCCCCATTAGCTGGGCCATCTGCATCCCAAGCATCAGCACAAGTTCTTAGAGACCAGAGTGATGTGGTACAGGCACAAAGGCAGGAAGAAGTGGGAGAAGCTGCAATGGCTTCTTCCCATGCAGGAAGAAGGTGGGAGCTCCAGGAGGTGGAAACACTCCCTTTATTTTTTTACTGAAAAGTAAGATCTCCTCGTGGCCACCAGACTCTGTAACCTTAAATTTAAAGTATTTATGATAAAGCAGAGAGCCTGGGTTGATGTCTCCATTTTGTGGGGCAAATCCCCCAGGGCTTGGCACAACACCACTTTCTTTTCTTCTAACCAGTCTGAGTTTCTGTTCCTTTTCAGTGAGCTTGGGATCAATGTTAGACCCAACATACACCATGCAAGAGGCCCCAGTGTGACTCAGAGAGGGGAAATGACTCGCTGTGGTTATGAAGCAGCACTTTACCAGACAGGAAAACAATCCAGCACATGAAACAAAATTTCTGTCCATCCTTAAAACTGGGCATCACCTGTCAGGGGACAACAGACGACCCAACCTGACCCACACACAGAAACAAAACTTGGTTTGCATGGGTAGAAGTGTATTTCCACCAAACCTGTGCTACCCTTTGGGCTCTCCAGCTACCATCCCAGATCCTCCACCAACAACATGATCCTAACCCTGGACCCATTTTGGTCCTCTGTGTGTGTCTTGGCTACCTCCAAACCTTTTGCCCCGAAGGGAATAGACCTGAGCACATCCAGCCCTACAGAAGATCCTTCAAGCTTTCCCTTCAGCCCCCCACCCCAGCACTGCAGAGAAAGAACCCCTCCTTCACCCCCTCGATGGCTCCTCGGAGAGAGGCGTTTCTCCCTGGGGAAGATCAAACACTATGAGGGGAGGAAAGTGAAAAGAGAAAGGAAGGAGGACAGAAATAGGGCCGGGGATGGAGGAGACTGCCGGGCCAGGCTCCCGCAGGTCTCAGCCCGGCATCGGGCTATTTTCTGCCTTTTCCTTTTCCTCACCGCCGCGTCGCCATGGCAACCCCATCAGCTGAGCCGGCTCCGCTCTCGACTCTGCTTCCCGCTCCGTGGGGATTTTTGGGTTGTTGTTTTTTTTCCCACCCCTTGTTCTCATCTTCATTTCCTGCTCGAGCCCCATCCCAGGGAGACTCTCAGCCACTGGCGACCAGAGACTTACAAGGGGTGCTCATAAGGTGTCCCTTGTACTGGCAGGACCCTGCTGTGCAGCCCCCCCAGCCCCAGGGAGGGTCGATGGTACCCAGCACAGGCTGTGGGAGCAGAGCCCTGTGCCAAGAGGGTCCCCCACACCTCTCACTTTCCCTATCCTGCCCTGGGAAACATTTCCCCCTTTAGCATCTCCAGCCCCAGAGCCTCCAAACAGCTCCCATTGCAAGGAGCGGGTGTTGATGTTTTTGGCAGCCATCCCATAGGAACAGTGCTGCCCTGGGACATAGACATCACCCAGGAAAACCGGGGAAGAAGCCCTGTGCAGGGTGGTGGACTCACTGCTGGGGAAAAGTTAAACCCTCTCTGGGTATAGCTCCTGCCACCAGGACATGTCAGTCTCCAGAGGTCACTTCCAGACCTGTTTTCTAGGGCTCAAAATGGCTAAAAGTCTCATTTTAAAAAAATAGCTGAACCAGAACCTTGGGTAACTCCTCGGATTTAGAATTAAACACAGGGAGAGAAACGTAGCAAAGCCAAAACTGGTGACAGAGGATGCAGAGAGGTCGGAAGAGCAGGGAATAGGAGGAAGGAATAAAAAGACTTTCCTGCCTCCATTCAGACAGCGTGTCCAGGTGTGACAGGAGCCCTCAACAAGGAAGAGGGGTTTTCAGAACATCCCCTGACATCAGATACCTTCTTGTAGTTACCAGCACTGCTCCCCTTCTGTCTTTGAAATCCCCAACCTTAAATACAAAGGAAAATCTCTTCCTCCCTGAAAGCCTGAGTTTGAGGAGAGCAGATTCATCTCCAAAGCATGCTCTCCTCTTTCTTGCCTAGCATTTGGTCCCGCCAAGCACTGGGCTGGCACATCCCCAGAGCACCATGAGCTCATCCTGCCTGGCCAGCTCCTCTTCAGCACAGAGGAGTCCCTTTGGGGTGTTTTGCATTGGTTTTGGTGCCTTCAGAATAGCTGTGGTTGGAAATGAGAGGCTCGGTTAATCTGACCCTGTCATACATATCAGATGTGCAGCAGAAACAGCCCTCCAGTGAGCATTATCATGACATTTGGGGAGGGTGGGGTTTTTTTCCCCCCTTCTTCTCTTTTTTATAGCAGACATCTGCAGCAGGAGTAGAGGGATAGAGGAGAGAGGAATGAGAAGAAACAGCAATTCTTCTAACAGCCAAATCCCCATGACTCACAGCCCCCCATCACCCCCAAATCACAACTTGCTCAGAGTGAGACCAAAGCTCCTCTGGAGAGGAGCTGCCCCAGTGGGGCTCCAGATAGTTCAGAACAGCCCCCTGGCACCAATATCCCTGCACACATCCCTGCCAGACTCCGGGTTTCTTTAAATGCAGAATCACACTGACTTCACTGAAGGTGCAATTTTGCAGCCACTTGCTGGGGAAGCAGAGTTTCTTTCCATGTGGTTTAAGTCAATTAGGAGCAGGTTGAAGCTGAAGTGAATTAAGGCATTCAGCTCCAAACAGGAGTGTGTGCCTGGAGGAAAAGGGAGGGGAAGGCAGCTCTGCACCACTTTTAGCTAATCCAGTGCAACTCAACCAATATAAATCCAAGGACAAGGCAGCATCCTTCATCCCTCCTCCTCCTCCCTGTTCTCACTTTTTCTCCCCCCTACTTGCTTTCCTTATCCTTCCCCCATCCCTCCGCTTAAGAATTCTTCTCCTGCTGTTCCTCCCTTCCCCACTTTCTCAGCTCCTCCCGGTGCCCACATGCATGAGGGGGCTGGGAAGCAGTTGGAGATCAAACTCCTGGCAGCGCCGAAGCATCGGCCGCGCCGAGAGCCCGGCACAGCTCCGGAGCAAGGAGGCAAAGGAGTGGGATGAGGAAAAAGTGGGTGGGTTTGGGGATAAGCAGAGGATCTGCTTGCATCCTGGGAAGCTCAGGATATCAGGCAGCAGGGAAGAGCCTGATTTACAGCACCATGAGCACCTGGAGTCACTCAGAGCCCCCTCACAGACCTGGCTATATCCAGCCCCTTTCAGGACACAGAGCAGGGAGAGCTGCTGTGCCCAAGGGATATCCTATGACTGATAGCATGGGAGCAGCTCAGCTGGCTCAAGGAGGGAAGTGCCCCGTGGCAGCCATCATCCTTTGAGTCTTTGTTGCCATCCACAAGGACATCAGCCAACAGTTTAGAGACCAATTCTTAGGGTGTTTGGAGTTGTGTATTAATGCAAGAAGATTAACATGGGTGCCACAAGATGTTTTTAAAGTTTAAAAACTCCCTAAGTACTAACTTCCTCTATCCCCATCCCCATTCCCCTTCCTTAATCTCCCAGTTTAACATCTGGAAATAAAACCAGCAATGTTTAAATTCCTTTAGACCTCATCTAGCTACTCAGGTGTCACAGCCCCTGGAAGAAAGGAAGACATTGCTGGCCCCACACTGCAATGACAGCAGACCCTGTGCCCACACAGGGAACAGCTCCAGCTGCTGTTAGCAGCTTCCCTCGGCAAGAGGAGGAGCCCAGAGAAGGTGAAGCAGCTCCAAACCTGAGCTGTTGTACCGGGTTTTCAGTGATGTAGAGCACCTGCATCTGTCCCCTGCAGCCATCGGTGGGGTTTCCCCAGGAGGCTGGGGGGGAGAAGGAGAAGTTGACAACCCAACTCACAGAGCTGCTCCAGGGCTGTTTTGGAGATGCCAAAGCTCTGTGCAAAGGTACCTGCCATGCTCTGGCTGCTCCCAAGGACACACACGGCACAAACAACCTGCACAAAGAAAATGCCACTGGAGCAAAGCCCCACACACCCTGCTCTGCACCACAGAGCTGCAAAATCCTCATCCCTGGGTGCTCCCTGCAAAAGGGCAAAGGCACCAGATATTTGCAGCAATCCCTGCTGCAGGTCGAGCTGGCAGCACTGTGCAGTTTGTCTCTGTGGTTCACGGCATTGGCTGCTGCCAGCAAGAGAGGGAGGAACTGGTGGGGGGAGAACAGAGGAATCACAGTGGAGGGACAGTTAATTGGAAAAGCTGCCCGATTTGTGGACTTGCCAGGCAAACTTTGGGAAGTCCCTCCACAGCTTATCAATGCAAATGAAGAAGGCGGACCCAGGGGGATATCCGAGGATCCCCATTGAATTTGGCCCCAGATAAATAGATGACGAGGCTCTGATGCTCCTGGAACCCTCTGACCCCTCACTGCAGCCTTTTAGTCTTCACCAGCACCATCTCGGACAAAGATGTGGGAGCTGCCGAATGCTGAACCTGCTGCACTTGCAAACAGTGCGACTCCAGGAGGAAATGTGGTGTGGGCAGACTTGTGGAAAGGAGCTGTGACCCACCACAAACATCTCTCCCCTCTCTGCTTCCCTCCAGACCCCTCAGCATCCATGCACACTGAGCTCCTGGGGACACACAGCCCTGGCCAACCCTGGGATCACTGGAATCTGTTCTGATCTGTTCAGCTGTTCTGATCTCCTCGGGCATTAAAAACCTTAAAAATACCCAATCACTATTTACTACCTAAATACAGATTTTCCTCAACACTCTCTGGTTAAGCACCCTACAGGATCCCTTCCCAAGAAGGAAAATCAGGATGAATCAACCCTCCCTGCACAGGATCTGTTCTCTCTTCCAAGAGACATCAGAGTTGGCAGGGACATCCCAAGGCCTGGGTGCAGGAAGTTCCAGGCAGAAAGATGTGAGGCAGGCATGAGCAAAGCGTTAGAGAGGAGGGCTGGACATGAGGGACAGGAAGCCAGATCCCATTCCTGGCTCTATCCCCAGCTTCCCCATGACCTTGGATGAATTCCAGGGGCACCAGATTTTCAGACAACTTCTGTTCCCTTTAAACCCACACTTACATGAGCAGAGCCTGGCATGGCAGGTCACGGAGAGGGCTGGAAAGCCAAAATCCATTCAGCACTTTGGTTCCTCACCCTTCCAAAGGGCATCACCAATGCTGCCTTTTCTGCCACCCCACTTCCAGCTGATTTTTCAGATGTACTGGGGTGGTAAAAAGATACTTCAAATTTGTGCAGCTCTCTGGGAGATAAAAAATGCCCTGAGGGTGTGGGAGAAGGTGTCCAGGAAGAGAAGAAGCAATAAAGAAAACCCTCCTTAAAGAAACCAAACTAAAGTGTTGGTGCTTGTAGGGGGCAAGGGTGAAAGGTGAATTCATGGGTCTTGTTCTCTTGGGGGAGATCAGACACAATGTTCAAGCACAGTAAAAACCTTCTCTGTTGAAGCAAGTTCCTCACAAGCGACTTTGATTTCTCCCCAGTGCTCTGGGGTGCCAGAAGCCCAAAGCAGCCCCAAAAAGGGGCAAGATTTGTGCTGCTTGGAAAAGGGAAATTGGAAAAAGCAGCAGCAGACAGAGCACTAGATCTACCAAACCCCAGCATGCTGGATGAGGCTGGCCTTTGCTCTCTGCTTTGCTGTCCCCAGCAGTTGTGTAGCTGTCACCCAGCACAGCTTTTTGGGGACCCTTTGGGGCAGGGCAGCAGGGGCGAGCCAGTACCTAATCCTGCAGCATCAGCTCCGACCACTCCAGCTCTGACAGCAGCAGCAAGGAGGAATGGAAAAATACAGAAAGGAGCTGAATAGAGCTCCCTTGCAAAGGGGCTCAAAACATGCTTTGGACCCTATTTCCCACCCTTGGTCCCCTGGCTTGACAGCTGCACAGTGTCTCCGTAGGGAGAGAGCAGATTCAAACTCCAAACTTTAAAAAAAAAAAAAAAAGGAAAAAGAAGAAAAAGGGAGAGAGGGAGCAAGCAAGCGAGAGAGTGTCTGACTACAGCCCTAAGGGCTGTCACAACAGATAAAACCTCAGCCAGGATTCGCAGTTTGAGCTCCTGCACGCTAATGCACAGCAGAGCTAAAAATACCGACGTGTGGAAAAGCAGAGGCTGCTGTTGCTGCCTTCCGAGCTGATCAGAGGCTCCAGCTTTCCCGGGCAGCCCAGAGCAGCCAGATGCACGGCCACAGAGGGGAACTGCAGCCCCAGAGAGGGGCAGGGGTACCCCGGGGGTCTCCCCCACCACCCGGCTGCAGGGCTGGCTCTGCTCATGCAGTGCCCGGCTGAGCCATCCCGGGGAAAGATCTGGGTTGGGTTTGTGCTGATGTGAAGTAAAATATCTGGGCCACGCTTTCTGCTCTGCAGGCAGAGGGATGGCAGTGGAGGGATGGAGCAGCCTTGGGGACAGTGGCTGACGCCAGAGAGAGGGAAGGACGGAGCCTGTGATGAGGAGGAGGATGCAGCGAGGCTTCAGGAGATGACAAAGGGGTGGGACAGCTCCAGAGCCCCAACTCTGGGGCTGCAAAATAAGCAGCCCAGTGCTAATCCCCAAAGCTGGCCTCGTGTGAGATGGGAGGGAGCTCGTGGCTGTGTTGTCACACTGTCTCCTGATTTATATCTTTGCCCTATCTGAGGCCAGGAATGGGAACACACTTTACCATGCACTTAAATTCAAGCATGCACCTAAAGTCTCTTTCCTTCAATGGAGCTGAAGGACGAGCTCAAGCGTTTGCACCTCATCAGCTGCCTTCACCAAGGTCAGTTCTCTAAACTGGGGCTGGCTCAGGGCCCCCACCCAAACCTGGGGAGGGCACCTGGGGGTCCCCAAGCTGTTACATCTCCTCCTGTAAATGCAAACCCCACTGCTCCTGCAGACAACCATCCTCCAAAGTGCTGATTAACACCACATATAGAGTAGTAATCACTCTCCCTGCATTAGGTTTGTGTGGTCCCCATCCTTTCCAGTGGAGCAGCTGCCTGCCCAAAGGCCCCAGCGCTGCTGCCCAGGAAGGGCTTGGTCTAATTTTGGAAATCATCAGGACAGTGGGGACTCAGATAGTCTCCCTCAGCCCAAGGAAAGACTTCTTCTCTCATGTTCTGTGCACGCTCTGCTGGGTCCTGGGACAGACCCGACCATCTCAGGGTCACTTCACCCCAAGACTTGGAGCCCAAAGTTGACTTGGAGCTCCAGAAAGAGTCTCCAGAGCCCTGCTGCCCTGGCTAACACAGTCTGCGCTGACTTCCTTGTAGGAATCAAATCCTCTCCAAAATCAGGGGGGAGCATTGATCAGCACCCCTATTCCAGCCCAGTATTGCACCTCCTGCACTGCTGACACACCTGCAGAGTTCACAGCCCAATTACCCTACACATTACTCAATTCCTTTCCTACTCACAGTCACATTCAGGACACCAGTGCAAAGTCTCTGTGGATCTGTTTTAAGTTGCATTATCAGCACATTTAGCATTTTCATCATGCTTAGGACATGGTCCCCTGCAAAAGGCCAATTTATTTTGAAAGCAAACCCTGCCTTAGGGGTTGCCCTTTCCAGCAAGGCAGCACCTTGGGCAGGGCAGAGAGTCCTGCTAAACCCAACAGCACTGACCATGCCCTGTACTGGGGCATACACCCCGACAAGGAACTGCCCCAGCTCCAATAACCCAAATTTTTCATCACCAGGATGGGTTATTTTCACCACACCAGTGCAAGCCATGATAGCAAATTGGTTCTTGAATAATAACTATTATTTAGATTAATTAATTGATGTTTCCACAGTGTGTTGAGGAATTAAAAAGAGGGGGAGGTGAAGGAGGGAGTGAATCAACAAGAAAAAAGCATTACCTAAGGCCAGGGAACAAATGCCATGCAGGAAGAGAAGAGCAGGTTGTCATAGTAATTATAATGTCAGTATTTATGGATGAGGCCAAGAGGGTCCCCCCAAGCACTGACTGCAGCTGGGTCTGTCTGCAACCAGCCCCACTCACACAGGATGGGGCAGGAAATCTCCCTTTCTGATCCCAGCACAACCCATCCAAGCTGAGCATCAGCCACTCCTCTGTAAGTCATTTTGCAGCATGACAAACTCCTAAAACAAAAAAGTCTGTCTTTCCCCCACTTCCAAATCAAGTACACACTTGCCAACCAGCCAGCCCAGCCCCACACTTCTAGTATTTCAAGGGTGCTTCCAGCCCTTTTTTTTTTTGCTGCACACAAGCACATTCATATTATCTCTACACTAGATATATAAACCTTACACATCACCATCCAGCTATAACCCAGCGTTGGCAAATATCACAGCACCATCACAAGGTGTTGCACAACCTTTTGACTTCCAGAAAGCCCCTGCTCCCAGAGCCAAGAAGTTATAGAAGAAAAATTATAAAAGGAAAAACCGAACCACTTCTTCCTTTAAACAGGAAAAATCCTCAGCCCTCACGGTTAGAGGCAAAGACTTGAAAATATGAGTTCTGAAAATACAGCTCTAGCCACACAGGAAAGGGAAAGCACATAGAAATCAGATTTTTTCACACAAGTTTTATAGCAGATTTCTGATCTGGGGGCAACAACTGGCATTACAATCACGCTTCTTATTTGCTTACATTTGAGCATACAAAGAGGATAGTTCCCAGGAGAGCAGCACTGACAACCAGCAGCATTTTTCCAACCAGAGTCAGCTCCAGCAAAAAAATCCAGCTGACCATGGAGATACCCATGAATCAGACATGATCCCTCTAACAAGGAGCCCCATGGCTCAGGGATGTCAGACATGCAGACCCCCTAATAAAGACTGCAGCCCCATCCATGACTCTCAAAAAGCCCCAGTTCCTCATCTCTTTGGCCCAGAAGATCCCTGGTACCCACCAATCCTCCTGCTGACCCATCAGGCTTCATCATCAAGCTGTTAACTGAAAACCCTCCAGAGGCAGCTGCACCAGCTGTGGTCACTTGAGATAGTCTCACACTTTTAGCCCTTTTGAGGAACGTTTTTGCAAAATGGAGGTAAAGAGGTGTCGAAATTCCACCTGGACACACAGACCTCCCCAGCCCAGGGCCTGACAGCAGGTGCTCCATATCCAACCTCCTGCCTGCAGTGTTTCCCAGAGCCATTTCAGATGTGGTTGCTGTCCCTGGGGTGAAGAATGAGGCATTCCCACAATTCAGAAACCTCAAACCCTGCCTTGGCCCAAACTCCTAAAAATGCTCCCCTTGAACACTCCTGTCCCAAATTCATCAGGCCTCTTTGCCAGCTCTGGCCTCTTGAAATTCTGCACACTAATAAAATCCTAACTAATTTACATCCACGATGGGGAGTGAGTGGCAGCTGTTGCTATAGAAACCCTCTCCCGAGCCCTGGCTCCTGGTTGCTGCTCCAAGATCAGAGACTGGAAGCCAGCTTGGACCCCAGTCCTGATGCCCCTGGTACATCCCATGGTGTCCAGCCAGTCCCACATGGGCTGAACCCAGTGCTGCTGCCCCAGGTCCCACTGCAGCAGGGAGTGGCCATCACAAGCACAGCCAGCCCCCGGTGTCCTGACATCCCCCAGGCTCTGCATTTCCCACCCTCCATCACTGAAGGGTCTTCTTTGCCTGCCACCCTTCCTGAAAGCCTTTCACCACCAGCTCTTGAGCCAGGGACTGCGTGACAGACCCCGCTCTCACTTGGAGAAAGCAAGATAAAGATGAAAACAAAGCAGAATTGCTCCCTGAGCTGCCAGACTTTGGGAAAATGCTGGAAAACCCAAGCTGAGGATCCCACCAACAGAAGGAAAACTTATAATGTGTATAACAGTTAATGTAGATCTGTTTTTTCTGAAGTTGGACTGATAATTATTCAGTGCATGACCTCTGGAGGGGTTAATGCTTTGGATAGATAACTGCACCGTACACAAAAGCCTCCCTCAGCTCTGAGCAGGCTGTGCCTCAGGTCTTTGCTGTACAGAAGGAGCTCAGCTTACAGCAAGAAACCTGCACCATCACCAGGGCTGCAGCAACAGCTTTGCTGGGAACAGAGACACCACAAATCCGTGGTGAAGCATCCAGGAGTGAGCTTCTTCAGCAGAAAAGCAATCAGAGGACATCATCTCCCTCAGGAAGGGAAGGAAGCTACAGAGGATCCAGAGTGATGGTCCCACCTCCTTCCCAGCAGAGCCAGGCAGTTGCACCATCATGGGTGCTGCACATTGAGCTCTGCTCACAGCCCCTGGATGCAGATCAGGACTGAGGGACAGTCAGAGCGTCTGATCCATGGGGCTGGATCCTGCTCTCAGTCACCCTGTGTACATCTGCAGAGAATCAGTTCCTGAACTGACACAGCAGGGAGGGTCGAGAAGCAGCAAGCACACACATCATGGACACATGCTGTGGGGTGAACGTGCTTCCTCCCCCATGGATGGGTTCCTCAGGTCTTCCTGGGGGCAGGACCCAGCCCACAGCACACATGCTCCTGGGCCAACCCCTTTTCTCCCTCGGTTGAGATGTCAAGGATGTATGAAGGTTGCTCAGAGGAGACATGCCCCTTGTCCCCTGCATATGTGCTGTGACACGCAGGCACTATGACTCCAGGATCGGGGTGGTGGAAGGCTCCTGGCCCAGCACCCTGTCCCCAGGGACAGACATCCCTGGCATACCTCAGGAGTTATTTATTTCTCCCTCCAGCCCTCAGCTGCCTGCTCTGTCACACAGGGAAAAACTGACTCAGACCTTCCCAAGATAAGGCGACCACATCTGCAGCCCAGCTCCCCAGGAATGCAATCAAAATAGCGACCGGCAGCCCAGGCGGGGGAAGGAGGGGGGGCAGCATTTTTTGCTGTCGACTCCGACCCCCTGATGGACCGTTGCCATGGAAAGCCGGCAGCCAGCAGCCCCAGCTGGGGTCTGCTGAAGGATTTTTCCTGCTTGGCCTGAGGCTAGGGCAAGGGGAAGAGGGGGAGATACCGGGGAAGAGCTTGCATCTGGCTGCGACAGCCCTGCCCTGCTAGCAGGTGTGGCGCTCACTTCCCTCTTGGCTGGAGCATCCCGAGATGGTTTGTGATCCAGCACGGCTCAGATGCTGCTGGGCAGTGTTTGAATCCTGGTGCAGGAGCATGGATAATAAACCAAATAAATCCAGCCCAGCTTTAATGACAGAGGGACCAGGGAAGGGACAGAGAGATGGTAACCTCAGATAGGGCTGCTGTCCTCTGAGTTGGTGAGGTCACTGGGGCACCCATCCAGCTCTTCTCCCCTTCAGCCTGTTTCCAATCGCTCATTTTTGCATGAAGAATTAGGACAGTAATTTCTCTCCTGCAGAGAGAAACAATACAGGAGCTGAATCCGACCCCTTGCAGGCTGCCTGAGCAGGATGACGTTTGGGGAAGATTTGTACAACTTTCTTACTGTGAAAAAAACCCCACGGTTGGAGGTTGCACAGAGCTGGGCACTGCATGGTGGTTGCTTGCCCCGGTGCATTGAGATGAGGTGGAAAAGGCCAAAGCTTGAAGCTGCTTATTTACACCACAGCCTGGATGAGGCACTGCAAAATCTGCTGCCAGCAGCAAGCACCCAGAGGAGCCGCCACCCCTCCCGTTGCCTCGCCGGGAGCTGGCAGGAGGGGACGGACAGCTGCTTCTCCATAATCATCTCTCCACCACTGACAACATGCTGGAGCTCATTTTCAGAAGACACCTTGGGAAGAAGAATGCATTTACAACAGCAGAAGCACCAGGAAGAGCATCTCCTTCCAGAAAGCCAAAGATGCAGCAAAATAAAATGTCGCTTCTTGTTAACCCTCGCCTGTACCTGAGCAAGCAGGACGAAAGTTGCTGGTCAAATCCTACCCACATTCACAGTCCTGGAGCCGAGCAGATTGGCTCAGCAAAGAGACAGTGGCTCTTTGGGGACCTTACTGATTGAAAATCCTCCCTGAAGGAGGGACCATGCCCCGGTTTGAAGCCAAGACTCGCTTTCCCAGATACCTGCTGAGATCATGGTCCCAGCAATCTCCATTCCTGGCACCTCTCAGCTGTCCAGCACATGTGTAGCATGCACAGAATCCAGGATGGGGAATGAGGTGCAAAAACCACCAGCTAGCAATCCCAGCCCAGCTCCAGTTTTTAAAAGCATCTCTGGCCTGGGAATGGAAAGGAGAGCTGGAGAAGGTGAAGGGAAAAGGAGGGGGAACGCCACCTGCGTATTGATCTGATAATATGAAATGGGTTTTTCTTCTGGTTCCTAAGCTGGAGACAGGAACCTATTGAATGCAAACCTCAGCTCTCCCGCTGCCCTGGTTTCAGCCACTCCAGGCTGCTGTTTAATTAGATGAGCATTAGCAGAAAGGCAGCTGGGCAGCTGGGAGGGGCTGGCTTTCTGCACCCCACGGCCACCCACCCGATGTGAGCATGCTGCTGTCAGAGGCACCACTGAGCTCTGCCTGCCCGAGCGTCCTCCCAGCAGCCAGGCTGAGCCAGCCAGGAACCTGCCCCAGACACACCAGGGAGCAGACCTGGCTGATCCTCAAGCCATTGGGACCCCAGCTGCCCCCAAACAATGCAATCATTAACCCTTTCCCCCTAAATTTCCAGCAGTCCCGCACAAAGCCCAGCCATGGGACAGGGTTTCCTCTTGCATCAGCCTCAGGTTCAGCTCAGTAATGACCTGGGAGCCAAGGAGGCTGGAGTGTGGAGCAGGCTGTATCCTATCTGGGAGAAATTACAACAAAGTCGTGAAGGATTTGCAGCTATTTTCACACTCCTTTTCCCAGATTAACACATGGATCCACTTTCTGTTCAGCAGTCTGAGAGCGTATTGTTTTGTCTCTGTCGCAACCTCACACTCCGACATCCCAGAGCTTTCCAGAGCCCCACTGATGGTTATGGGATATCAACAGGAATGGAGGAGCTCACTTTAATTAGCATGCACTTCTTAATTGGGCTGCAAGCTCCCCAGCAAGTCAGATTGTATTTTATCTTCATTTTACAGACCTGGGAACAAGGAGACAGCAGGAAGACCAAGGAATATGACCAAGGGTAGTCAGCAAGATGGTCAGCAGAGCAATGGAAAGATGCTGAGTTCTCCCATCCCCATTATCTGCACTGAACTCAGCAGTGACAGTACCTGGTGACAGCTCACCAAAGCCCTCTGTTTGCAAGGAAAAACAGGAAGATCCCACATGCACTTGCCTAAATCAGCCTCTCTCCATCGCTATCAGTGGAGCGATGCAGATTCAAGAAAACTGGGTTAGATCCACACTTATATTAGGATGAAACACAGGTTAAGCAAAGTTCCCCCAACTACCTGATTGATGCCAAATCCCACCAGAGAAAAGACCCTGATCAGATGAGGCTTAATGTCAAGGTTTTACCAGGGACATGGGACAAGCTCTCATTACCTGTTGTAAAATAAACTGTGCCACAAAGCCAGGATGCAGCTGTTTCAGCTGCTTTCAGCAGGAGACATTATCTGTGGTGCAGATAAACCCAGTTCTGCCTTACCTACAGCCCCTCCATAGCAGTGTCAGCACTCAGCTCACTGCTATCAGCACATCTGCAATGCATCCATGCTGGAGCAACCTTATGCCTGCTGGTTTGGAGGGAGAAAGCCAAAGCTTTTGCATTGTCCTTCTCCAGTGGAGCTCTGGTCTGGCTGGTCAGAACTGGCTGTGGTGGGAACAGGAGCTTTCAGCTTTGGTTTCTCACCCTGCTTTTCTGTCCTCATCTCTTTCCGTGCGTATTCATCCTCAGACCATCATGAAAACACAAGGAGAATTAAATGGCTCTGAGCTCCCAGGTGAAAGTGGCACAATGTGGGGCAACAACCCTGTGGTTAATGCATTTCCTCCTTGCTCTCTTACCGTTCCTCATCACCCTTGAGACAATGATTTCATGCTGTATCTGCCCAGTGAGAGATGTTAGATGGAGATGCACAACCCACCACAGGAAGATGCTGTGCCTCAGTTCTAGTCCAGCAAGCTCCAACCAGACGTGTTGTTCACCCTCCTTCATCTAGCTCAGGAAATGTGTTGACCAATACCTCTGGAAAATAAGGGGAAATGTGGAGTGAGGATCCTAAGGGTCAGTAGAGACTGGCAATGCTGAACCTATCAGTTCTGGGATGTGCTGGAATGTCTGGTTCTAGGATTGGTACCCCTCCATGCTGATGGAAATGCAAGCTCAGAAGGTCTTTCCTTAGGACAAATCCAAAGGATAAATTTTCCCTGCTGTGTCACAAGACTCAAGGTGACAGCCCTCATGCGTGACATTCTTGAACTGCTGAACCCCACAAGTGCACACAGCACTGGGAACCTCTCACAAGAAAAGCAGTGAGCACATCCCACTGAGCAGAGATGGAGCTCCAGCAAGAGCTGCAGGAAGGCTGTGCCAACACCTCCGTGCAAGCAGGAGCAGTGCACAAGCAGAGAGAAGAGAGATACAGGCACCGGAGTCCCCCTCCGGCTCCCAGCATGACTCACGCCGGTTGCCATGAAGAAGTCAACATTTGCATGCAGCCACCCCACGGTGGAATGAGAAGCTCCCTCAGCTATTTGCTGGCTGTCTGGGGGAGGGCAGTGAGTGGTGGGACCTCAGAGGCCGGCGTGGTACCAGATGGCAAACTCTGGCATTTCTACAGGCATCTCCAGGCTTCTACCAACACGGTCCGTATGTGCAGCGTACCCCAGACGATGCTCATTGCAAATGAGACGTTCAAAACAGAGAAGGGAGTCAGATTCCTATCAGATTTAGTTCTCCTTCAGCTTCTCTAAACTCACAGCCTCGGAGCTCCCCACCCTCACCAAGCTCTGCACAGAATTAGCTTGACACAGAGCAGTTGATTCCGGCTTGGGAGCAGCGCCTGCTGGTACCCACTCGACACACCCTGCTCAGCACAGAGCGAGTGTGAGCGCCCAGACCCAGCCCAGCATTGAGCCCTGGCAGCCCCAAAACCCAGCACATCCACAGGCACTTTCTCCCACCATGGATGCACCCATGGACGTGTTCTGGCCCCACAGTGGGGTGGCTGCTCCTGCAGGCATGTGAAAAGCCCCAGCTTGGGAGAGAGGGGGTAATTATATGCCAGAGGAGCAGCTGATTCAAACCCTTCCTGACCCCAGGCTGAAGAGTTCTCCTGATCGATCAAGAAGATGCTCTTTCATTTTCCTCAAGCGTTTCACTGATGGATGGAAAAATCAATGCCCCACAGAGGAGTCTGGAGGGGGGTGGAGCAAGGGGAAGAAAGGGAGAGAAAGGGAACGAGGAATGGAAAGGAAGAGAAGGGAGAGGGGAGAGAGGAGGGTGCTGTGGGAAGCAGTGTGGGCTGCTGGAAGGGGTGGTGGGAAGGCAGATGGGCTGGCAGCACCTACGGCTATCACCTGCACCTGAGCTTTGGGATTTCCTCCCCTTCACTGCATGGGCAATGCAAAGCTTCTCCCAGCTGCACGTCATGGAGCCAGGGCACCGCTGTGCCAAGAGCCTCCATCAGGCTGGTTCCTCCCCATGCCAAGCTCTGCTCCTGCAGTGTTGATGAAGGCCCCAAATCTGTGCCATGGGGTCCCTCCTGCAGCAGCATTGCTGGTTTCCATGGAAACACCTCCCAGTTACCCATATGGAGACAGCCCTGGTACCCACACTCAGAAGAAACTCTCAAAGTCCACAAGCCTTTTGGATGAAAATTCCCCATTACTTTGTTTTTCCTTAAAATTGCCTGCTGAGGTCCCTGACTCACTATGTGCGTGCAGTTCAAGCACCATCTCTGGGTCTCATCCTGCCCACACAGCTCTGCAGGGTGCCCCAGGCTGGGACAGGATCCCCACTGCCTCTATACCAGCAGATCCTGCAATTCCAGCATCTTGCTGGGCAGAGATTTTGCCAAAAAGGACTTTATCCCTTGGGGGGCAAATATTTGCTAAAGACCAAGCTAAGGCCCATTTAGCTCCTCAGTTTAGTAGTGTTGTGGTTTTCAGAGAGGTAGTCAAGCCCCTTCATTGTCAACACTGGAAAAGACACCCATAAATCTCCCCTTGGATCAGGGGAAAGCCAGGCCCACACCACTGGACACAGATGAGGTAGCAGCTTGCCTTAAACAGTTGGGGTTTTCCAGTGTTTTCTTCCCCATATCCTATTAATAATTAACACAGCTGCAATGAGACCAGCTTTTAAGAGGCTTCACTGCCATGGGCTGTGTTACAGTCCCTCTTTCAGGAGCAAAGGTTTGTCTGTTACCACTGGAAACAAGGAAGGCTCCAGCCTCAGCCAGGGATGCCGTCCTCATGGGAACCTGATTCTGTGTCCCTACCATGCTGAGCTGATCCATCACACTGCCAGAGCCGAGGTGACAGAACCATGCCAAGGCAGCCCATCCTCTTCTCCTTCCCAAAACTCCACCCTATGTTAGAGACAACTCACTGGGCCATTTTGAACTCTGCACGTTCTTTTCAAGCTGAGCTGGTGTGTGCTCAGGAGGACAAGCCAATACTCTCACTCAAGATGGGATTTGGAGGTCAAAGGACAGAGTTTGGGGGTCGTGGGTGGTCTCTGCCCACTGATGAAGAACCCCATCCCCTGGCACCTCCAAAACAGTGAGTGAGCAAAGCCAGAGCAGCACATTTTAGGCCACTCGGGGGGGTGCTTTCCAGGATCCCCCTTTTCAAAGAGCTCCTTACAGATCACCCAGCTCCCAGCTGCCCAGTTGACTGTGCTGTGACAGGCTGGGGACAAAACTCCAGTCTATCCAGGAAGGAAGGAAGGTTTCAAGCTGTCCCCAAAACCTAGGATTTGCTTGAGCGATCTCCATGCCTCCAAACACCCTGCTCGGGAGAGAAACAAACAGAAAAGAGGAGATGTGATAAAAGCAAACACCTCGGCTCAGCCAGCCCTGTCTCCCAGCAGTCGCCCACCCCCACCCCAGGCTGGGGCCCCACTGGCCCCACACAGAGCAGCCACACCGGCCCAGCTGGTTGGGGGAGACAGAGCAGGGCCTGCAGCAGCCCTGCCAATAAACAGCTTCCACATGCTCGTGCCGTGCTGAGCCCTCAGCCCCGACATACCAGCACACTTATTCATTGCTGTACGAGGGGCTGAGGCAGTGCCGTGGGCTGCAGCCCCTCCTGGGACAGGGTCCTGCAAGCCCCCTGTGGTCCCTGGGTAGCCCGAGGTGCCCATCCCACAGCTGTGCCACAGCTCCAGTGGTGCCGTAGGACCTCCAGGCCAGCAAACAGCCAGTGTAAGTGTGGGCGCCAGTGCTGGCAAACCCCCTTGAATCTCACTTTAATTGGATCCCCAGTTTTCCTCATCCCACACTGTCTGCATCCCTCCAGGCCATTGTGCCATGTTTCTCCTTCATTGAGGACCAGTTCAAACCCATACCAGCCTCTCCCCCCAATAGCAACACTGCCCTGACCCTCCCTTGTCCTCTGTCCTCTCAACTTACGGGTTGGGAAAGTGTTTCAGCCCCCAGCCCTGAGGCAGAGGGGGATCGGTGCTGTGCAGAGCCTGCAGCTGTGAGAATGTCTGGGACACAGCACCCAACAAGATCCCAGTGCTGCTCCATCCTGGTTGGGACTGTCCCATGCCATGGCCTCTGGGGATGATAAAGCCCCTTTAGAGGCAGAGAGCAGGCAGGGCTCCAGCTCACTGGCACCCCAGTGGGTTTATGAGGAGATTTTTAGCAGCACCAGGAACAGTCCCCGGATTAGAGCCACAGGCTTCAAAAGGAGCTGCCGAGCGCG
Organism: Brachypodius melanocephalos; assembly: GCA_013398615.1. Classification (NCBI taxonomy): domain Eukaryota; kingdom Metazoa; phylum Chordata; class Aves; order Passeriformes; family Pycnonotidae; genus Brachypodius; species Brachypodius melanocephalos. The sequence goes on from VZSR01000598.1 coordinate 5,114,902, forward strand.
AGAGCCGAGGGCTGGAGTCGCTGCGGCTGAAAAGGGAATGCTGCACATTATAAATAGCTGCTCACTGGCAGCACATCTGTTTCAGACAGCGGCTCGGGAAGCCTGTGCGTGTTCTGGTTTGGCTATTTTGGGGGAAAGAGATTTGAAACTCACTCATTATTATTGTTCACCCAAGAGATGCGAATGTGATGCCTGTTTCTCCTTTGCCTTTTCAAAGTGGAAAGCAAAACGAGGTGAATTTCAAAGCACACAGTGGTGTGAGGTTCTCTGGGAACTGCAGCTCTCTCTGGGAGATGGTACAACCACCCCAGTGACATCTGGATCAAGGGGTACTGCCACAAAACAAGGGCTTGTTTTGGGCCATGGGATATGGGACAAGGAGACATGAGACAAGGAGACAAGGGACATGTGACAAGGAGAGCACAGCTCCTGTCACTGCTCAGCCATAAGCCACCTTTCAGCCTTGGGAAGCTGTAGGGTGGGAAGGAGACAGGCAGCTGCAGGCAGCAATGAGGCCAAGGGCAGGTGTCGAGGTGAGGCTGTGACACCCCCCAAAATAGTGTGGGCTCACCTGCACCCACCAGATGGGACTGCTTTGTGGCCCTGTTGGTGCCATCATGTACCCCCACAGCTCCGGTCCATCTCTGCATTAGAAGAGATGCGGGATCTGCTTTAGGATCAACAACAGCGCAGAGGAGCAAGGCCCGGTGTCAGGATGAAGGCCACAGCCCCAAGCATGATCTGGAACCATCAGCGCAGGGGACAAAGGGATGTCCCAAGCCTGGCTGCCCCATCCCTCAGAGGGCTGACATCCCACAGGAGCCCACACCAAGCCGGCACGCCTTGGGGGCGAGCAGAGCAGGACCAAGAAGCGCCCAGCGTCGGGCGGCGTTGAGCAGCCCCGCGGTGCCCAGGCCGGCCCAGGCGCTCCCTCACAGCCCGGCAATGGCTCATTAATCACCCGGGCCTCGCCGACCGCCGCCAATCCCCGCGCCGTTACCACAGAAACAACCCTCACCCTGCACAGCCTTCAAAGGGTTTTGTGCGTGTGCCTGTGTGTGCTGCTCCCTCTCCCCCCTCCCCTTGTTGTTTTTTTGTGTGCGTGTACGCGAGAAGGAGTTGGGTTTTTTCCTCTTTCCCGGCGAGCGTTTGGCACCAGGGGCTCAGATCGTGTGAAAAGCAAGGGGCAGGATAGACGGACGGACAGACAGACGAACCAGGAGAACCAGCCACGATAGCCCAAAGGCTGGGGAGGGTCTTCTGAAAGGAGAAGGGGAAGGGGTTGGGGGGCATGGAGGCAGCTGTGGTGCTAACGAGTCAAAAATAAATATTTATATGGGTAGAGTTTTAAAACCCTATTTTGCATCGTTATAATAAATTATTCATCTGCCTGTTTCTCCCTGCCCGCCTCGCATGGCAGGGAGCTGTGAAAGGGGCTGATGCTGCAAGGTGAGTGAAGGGGGTCATGGCTGACCAGGACCCTGCACCCCTCCAGCACCCCAGGGAGAAGAGGCAGGGAGGTTTGGGGAGGGAGGCAGGGATGGAACAGATGTGGCTGGATCCAAACACAATCGTGGCAGTGCCAGATGGGGAAGGGTGAGGAGAGGCGGGTGTCGGGAGCAGGCAGCTGAAGGTGCCCAGGGGACTTGGTGACCTCCCAGCCAGTAGTGTCAGAAACAACGTGGCTTCTCATGCACTTGTTTTGGATGGAGCCCCCTGTGAATTTTGGGCTCCCTAATTTTTGTTTTGGCAAACACAGTAGTTTGGCTGATGCCCTGCAGTGTCCTGCTGAGGAGGTGGGGATGGGGAGCTCTGCGAGGAGTCCTGCTTCCCTGACTCCCCCAAATCCCCAGCTTCCTGCATGTCCTGGTGTCCCAGTGAGGGTGGGCACACACCTGCTGGCACTGGTGCAGCTCCCATCCCTCCTCCCCTCACTCTCACAGTCAGCCCAAGAGCTGAGCCAAAGGGAGCCCCACACCAACAACTGAGACAGAGTTTGCAGGAGCTATCAATGCCTTCTCATCTCCACCTGAGTACTGACACATGCTAAACACATCCCTCTGCAAAGCTGGCAGCAGCTTCCCATCGAGGGCCTTGAGCAGCACCTCTGAGCCCGCCCCCTGACCCTTCTGGGTGTACCAAATTGTTTGGTTTGATCACTTTTATACATCCCAGTGCTCTGATGGCATTGCCTCCACCAGTGTATGGGGTTTGAAAGAGCCACCAAGCACCAAGGAAAGGTTTGGGGATGAGAGCCTTGCCCTATTTCCAGGCTGGCTGCAATTGCATTTGCCAGAACTGCAGCAACAGAGACAAAAAGCAAGGATGGAGAAAGGCATGAGCCTGGTTGAGCAAGCCACAAAAAGCCCCTTGCCTAGCTGGAGCATTCCAGCACATGGAAGGGGAGGTAAGAGGGCTGAAGAGGATGAAAAATGATCTTCTGGATCACTCCACTATCCCTTGACTTCCAGCCTCTCCTGACAGCTGCTCATCTCACCTGCCACTCCAGTGACTCCCCAGCAGCCTCCTCTGTGCTACACTCCCAGGATATCTCTCTTGTACTAAATCTCTCTTGTACTATAGTTTAGGCCCATAATTTCTTGTCCTACCCATCACAGGACATGGAGAATCGTTTATTCCTATCCTGTTTGCAGCAGCCACTGACATATTTTTGAAGGCTGTTATCACATTTCGCCTTCAGTCTTAGACCTTTTCATGAAAGATGGAACAGAAACACAGGTTTGTGACGGGGAGGAAGGACAGAATAACAAAGAGGTTTTTCTGGATCACACATAGAAACCAGGAAAGGCAGGGAGCCAAGGATTGAGCAAGGAGAAGCCTGAAGGATCTTCAGTGCCACAAGGCAAGCCCAGAACACAAAGGGAGACAGCAGGGAGGAAAAGTGAGGATACATCTGGACAAAATGGTCCTGGGATTCCCATGCAGGGTGATGTGGCAGTGCCTGATAGGGGTGTTAGGGCTTGGCTGCAAGCAGGAGAGGAGCCAGCTCAACTTACTTATGATGGTACCAGTATGAATGGCAGGTGATGTGCCAGCTTGGCCCTAAGATGCAAGGAGGACAAGAGACGTGAACAACAGACACACAACAGTGTGTTTCAATATGCTTATCGTGCCTTTGCACGGCTGCACGTGTCAAAAGTACTTACGAGAAGGAGATAATCTAATTTGATAAGGGAGAGGGTAGAGGAATGACACTGTGGGCACAGATAGCAGGAGCAGAAAACAAAGGAGAGACTTCGGCAGGCATCTGCTACAGACCCCCAGGACTGGAGGAGAGAAAGAAAGAACAAAAAGATTCCTGAACCAACTATCAAAGAGTTCACAAACACAGGATATTTGTACTCAGGGGGCACTTCAACCATCCAGACATCTGTTGGGCGATGCACACATCAAAACATAGCCAGAATGGTTCCTTCGTTATGTAGAGGACAATTTACAGATGAAGGAAGTAGAACGACTCCACGAATCTACTCACCAATAAAAAGGCACTGTTCAAAAAGCAACAGTAATAGGGGAAGTTTGGAGCCTGTGATCACAAGCACAAACCCACCAGAGTGGGGACATGGCAGCATGAGACACTTCACAGCAACCACGCTGGAAGAGGAACTGAGGGACAGCCAGGAGTAGCGGGGCAGGAGCTGCACTTGTGTCCTACAAGAGCATGGCTGTTGATAAGGAACAGGATAAACCTCCCAAATATGATGGAAAGAAAAGCAGCAGAAAGAGCAGCCTTTGGGTCAGAGACAGCCCTGAATGCAGGCTGTGGACTCAGTGAGCAGGGGAGGCTGTGAGCCCACCTGGGCTGGCAGCTACAGCATGTCTCAACATTGCCAAAGGCAGGCTTTTCCCAGATTCTCAGGGAAGTAAAGGCAGGAGCAGGCAGCTTGTGGAGCTCATCTCTAAACAGCAAGAATTCCCATGCCTGTTGCATGAAGAAAACCCACTCCTGCATAACACCGCAGGAGCTGAGCACCTCCAAACACCAGGATGCCTCTTAAACGTTGCCCCTTGGTCCCTCTAACTCTGTGCCAAAAGCAAAGACGAGATCTGAGCTCCACGAGCCAAAGCTTCAGCACAAGGTCAGTGCACTGCTGTGGTTCCCCCACAGAGGGATTTTCCATGCTACTGCATGGAAAGGAGTTTCACAACATTGAGCACAAGAGACACAGAACACTCTTACACAACTTAGAGATGGAAAAGTCAACAGATCTGACAAGTCCTACAGCAGCACAGGGGGTTTCCCAGCACACAAAGCCCTTTGGCTTCCAGAAACAAAAGTAACTTTGTCTATGAACTCCTGGAAGAGGTTGAAAAAAATCTGGCTTTAACCTAATTATCCATGCTCCATGGAGAGAGCCAGGCTTGTGGAGGGCACAGGCAGCAGGAGACTCCCCACAGCGTCCCCTGCCCTGGGGTACATGGCCCCCAGCTCTGGGCAGCCTTCCTGCTCCACACCCCCAACCAGCCACGGCAGCTTGGTAAGGCTTTGGCACTCCATAACGGGCTTTGAAACTAACCAGGTTTTAAAGGTGTTTTGTGTTTAAAGATTAAAACAGTGAACGACTTGAAGCGCCTAAAATACACCTGAAAATCTGGCTCTTTGACCAGATTTAAAGTTTCACCACAGGAGGTGGGAAGCAGCATGAGCCTCCATTTCCCCTCCAGAGTCATCTGGGAAATGAAGGGATGTGTCATCCCCTGCTTCCCACACCAAGAGCAAGGACCACCTCAGCCTTCACAGTTACCTCCAAGCAGATGCAAAACTGGAGATCTGCAACTTCAAACAGCTTAATTAAAAAAACCCTATTATCACTGGGGTCAGAAAAAGCTCCCCACTTCTAGCCACATTTCTAAAGGTGCTTCCCACATTTTGGCCTTAGCTGGAGTGCAGTTTCCTGTTTCACTTATAAAAACGTAGCTCTTGGTATACAAGTGTCCAGAGTTCACAGGTGCTGGTTTTAAAATGCTTTGGAAAAATACAGCTATTAAAATAGGAAGGAAAACAAGGTAGCAGCAGCCGTACACTACTGCCCTTGAAGGGAACTACCCTGGACATCTTGCTCCTTATCTATTAAAATTTAAAAAAAACCCAACCCAACATTGCTTTCCAGGCCTGAAACACTGATTCAGTTACGACATGTGTCTATTTATCAGTAGAAAAGTGGAATATTTCCACTATCACAAGATTATTGCCAGTGCTTAGATTTTTTTCCCTAACCTCCAGCTAAAATCCTTTGAAAATGGAATGGCATACGAAATACGCTCCCTGACTCCCAGAGTTGGAGCCCGCCTCCCCTTTCTCCCAATAAACAATTTTGCATATATTTAAACCTCCTTTCTCTGGTTTCCCAACTCCTCCACCCTCCCCAGCAGAGAAATTACGAAAATCCGTCATTTCTCTCTTTTCCCCTTGCACCTCCATCTATCAGCGTTTCAAAGGCAGTCTCCTCGAATGCCGAGCAGAGCAGGAGATGGGCAGCAGTAATGGGAATGTGCTCCTGACTGTGCAAACCCACACAGAGAGTGAGGACAGGAGAGACTGCATTTGCATACATATTAAACGAGAGCAGTAAAAAATGCAGACGTGCAAACCATTTGGACATGGCTCGGCTCGGCGATGCGCCCTGCAAGGGAATCAATCTTCTGCGTTCTTAAAGGGAAAAACCTGTTAGGGAGAGAAAAGCAAAGCCCAGAGACGTCCACCCACAAACACTTGTCAAGGTTTTGGGGCAATCTGACCTTCACAGCCATGCAAAGGATGTTGTGAAGGAGGGTGAGATCCCAGGGATGTCCAGCTGCTGCCCCTGCCATGGTTCCAGCCATGGTTCCAGCAGACTGGTGCCTTTGGTTCTCTTCCCATCCTGGTGAGACCCCCAACACCAGCCGTGCTTGCACTTGAGCTGAAGCAAGATGTTCTGATAGTAATCAAGCTCTCAGGTGAGGGCAGCACAGAAACATCCCTGAAACAGCCTGAGCTGGGCTCCATGGAAGAAATAAGTGGTGCCTGGATGTGTTCAAGAAGTCCAACCTCTGCATCCCAGTACCTCCCCTGACTGGACAGTGAGTGCTGAGTGTACATCCCTCTTTAGCTCTAGGTGATCCCAGTTATGGGGAGCTCCAGAAAGCAAGGCCAAGCTCCAGTTATACCAGGAGAGCATAACTCCCCAAAATGGCTCTGGTCTTAAGTTTTTGAGCATCTCTTTGCTGGCTCCATGGATCTTCACATGCACCCTTACCACTGCTGCTTGACTGACCCACAGGAGTCGCAACAACAACACTGCACACATGAGCTTCTCCCATGCTCAGGTTCTACCTTGCCCTGGACTGACCCAACCCAACCTCACCTTCACTTGTCCCAATGCCCTGGTTAAGGACGTTCCCAAGACAGGATGTTACACCCAAGATAACAAGTAAGTACAGTGGAGCTTACGTAGTAGATCATTCCGAAGTGTCTGCAAGGATACGGATCTAACGAGGCAAATCACGCAGGCAAACCTACTGATTTCAAAGTCTGCAGGTTCAGATGCATAAAAAGTGCAAAATCAGTAACTTTTATATTGCCACTCAAGGAACCACAAAGATAAAAGCAATATTCTGGGAGTGAAGATGCCATGAATATTTCTCATCTGCACTTATAAGGGATATTTGGGACCAAGAGCTTGATTCTGCGTTAGCCTTGTTCAAATGAGATAATTTACATTCCCTGCCGGCTGAAAACAGACTGTCAAGGTATTTAGTTGTGTCAGGTTTCACTTCTCAGCCACAGCACTAAAACCCACTAGGTGCACATGGAGAGCAAAGGTCCAGGAGCAGGAATGGCAAGGAGGGGACACCCCGGCAATGGTGCAGGCTCACAAAGCGTAAATGTTCTGCAGGGAGGCGTGCTACGGTGTATCAGCAGCTGCTGCTTTGCATCACATTCTCTCATCTTCTCCCTGCAAGGGTCCCTTCTGGAAAACCAGGAGCTTGCAAAGTTCAGCTGTCCATCTCTGAAGATCCCAAGGCTGCAGATAGATGACTGGACATACCCGCCCACCAAGCCTCGCTGTCCTGCACGGTTTGGCCCCTCTGCTCTTGTGGGAAATGCTGTCTGGAGCCTGCCTTCTCCTCCCCTGTCCAGCTATCCCCTGCTATGGCCAGATCTAATCTAACCACCTGCTTCTCCATGGCTGACTCACCCTCATTTGCCTTTGCACCTACAGCCCAAAGGACACGCAGGGGAACATGCTGCCAGATCTTCTCCATCCAGCTCCAGAAACATTCCTTTTTCCAGGTCCAGAGAGCTCAGGATAGCAAAGCAGTGCTCAGCTGCCTGCTGCTCCCTACCACCCTCCAACTCCTCTAAACCAGGCACTTTCGGGGTGGGAAGGCAAACAAAATAGGCTTCCCAGTCGCCTTTCCAGCGTGGATTCTCTGGTATCTCACAAGGGGTGAGTTCTCATGCAGCTATCGAGCGCTTGACTCTCTCTTTACCCACCCACCCATTTTCACAAGGCTTGTGGGAGCCACACAAGAGCTCTTTCCTTCAGCCAAATGTAATTGGAACTCGTCGCTGGGTAAAAAACAGGGGGAGGCGGGAACAAATGGAGAGAGAAAAAAGGAGAGACACGTATGTGCACATGCACAGGCTGGATCACAGAGGCCCTATTCCCTTAAAGAAAGGGGATAAAAAGACAAAAACAAAAAAAAGCCCAAGCCAACAAAGTAAGACTACAGTGGCAACGTGCACCAGCTGAGCTGTTGACTTGCTTGTGTGCTGCACAGTCCCACCCCTCCGCCTCAGCTGCTGGAGATTTACAGGCACAAACAATCTGGGAAGGGTTGGTTCATCTGTACACGGGGGTTTCTACAGCTCCCTGCACAACACCAGCTCCCCTCCCAACAGCAAGTCACAATTTGGAAACATTTGGGGCTGTTAATTGTATTCGGATTGAATTGTTTTTGCAATAGCAATGCCCCTGTGAAAGGGCAGTGGGTGAGAATCTCACAGAGGGAACTCGGGGATTTCCACCCAGAAATTGTCCCCCTGCCTCGCCAGAGAAACATGAAAGGAAAAGAAAGTGGCATTTGACAAAACAACAGAAAAACAATTTATTGAAGTGCTGTCACTAGACAAGTATAAATATATTAGTGATTATGTCAATATTAAGCTCATATCAAAGGTGATTTATTTGATAATTGCCTGTGCAGAGAAAGAAAAAAACCACAATCAAGTATATTGCCACTGGCATCTGAAACGCCTCCCTTGGTTAAATCAATTTCCTTTTTAACTTAATTTGCGTTAATAGGAACGTTATGGTGTAACCATAACCCAAAATCACACTCCTCCTTTTATTCCTTTTTTGACTGATCTTATTTTGGCATTGGCCTGAGAGCCTGGAGGAACCGAGGGCTTTATTTGTCAGTTTGGAAAAGTTTAAGAGACAGTAGAGAAATGAAAATTGTTTTGCTGAAAAACGTGTCCACGAGCCTCTCCAGTGACACTGAGTGTCACCTCCCACGTGCGCCAGGCCCTCCCGCAGGACACACATCCCTGCAGTAGTCAGCGATGTCAAACTCACCCCACAAATGGCCCCAAATGACATTTTTAGAGAGGCTCTGTTATCTGAGACTACAAAATTAGCACCATATAACAGCCTTGGTCTGCAGGACTGTTCCTGCCAATGTCAATGGCGGTGCTGCAGGAGATCAAAGGCCAAGCACAGTCCTTCAGCAACAGCAAACGTTTTGGCTGGTGGGAGAATGTGGGGGAGCATGGCAGAGCCAGCAGCAATCCCTTCCCTCAGCAGAAAAAGCCTCACTGAACCCCAAAAAACACCAAAGCAAAAAAAATCTTTCTTGCCAGTTGCTTAAATCAGGCAACTCATGCACAATTCTTCAGGAATATTCAAGAGATTTATCTAGAAAATCAGCACTAAAAGCATTGTCCTTCTGCCAAAGAGTTAACAGCCCTGAGAGCGAAGCGGAGGCCTCACTCTTGCTGCAGGATTTCTCCCAGTGACACCACGTTCCCACTTGGAGACAAGTTGCTTTGTTTGCTTTTCCCCAGTTATATAAGGGACATAAATTTTTCTTGCAGAGAGAACTCCAGGCAATCTGCATCTCCCTCAAAGTCCGCATCTCCCTCCAAGGCTTCTCACTATGTTTCAGCTTGAGTACTACTGCTGTTGCTGCAGTTTTCCAGCTCCTGCCTGTGTTTGCACTAAACCCTCTCCTCTGCCCTAGGAAGCAAGAGCCTGCTCGAAACTCAGCTCCCCATCGGGTGTAATCCCACAGCACCAGCCAAAGCACTTTGCCACCCTCCCATTCCCTGCCTGTGGCATCGTGAAGGTGAAGACATGAGCACACACAAGCTACGAGACCTTGGGCCAGCACAAAGATGTGTCCAGGGACTCTTCCCCTGTGCAAGAGCGTCTCAGTGGAGCCCAGGCTGCTGCCTTGCAGCTCGACTCTTTTCCAGCTGGAATCCTGCAGCCCCTGGCTTTGCTCTCCCAGCAGGTCCCTGATCCCCAGCCCCATCACTCAGCACTGAAGGAGCGAGCCAGGGGAGGCTGTGCCGGGAATTTCGCAGCGCTGGGGCGAGGGCTGGGTGCTCTTGGCCGGCCAGCACCGCATTGCACACATACCAGCAAACCTCAGCCCGGCAGCCCCGGAAGGGCAACAGGCAGCCAGCAGCAGCTCCCAGGCCAGCGAGGAAGCTTTAACCCCTTCCCTGCTGTGGCCAAGAGGCTTCTCAAGAGAGGAATCCACCCCAAGACTAAGCATCTAAATGCAGCACCACTCCCTCCCTAAAAAAAAAAAACAACCCCAGCAAAACCCTAAAAAATCCCTGGGAATGCAGCCCTCGTCTTCCTCTTCCCATGGCCTGATGGAGAGGCAGGGGACCATCACCAGCCCTGGCCAAAAGCCATCAGAGCTCCCAGCAGCTAGCACAGCCCCAGGCACAGCACAGCCGGATGTCCCCTGCCATTCACAGCCCCATGGCCTGGGTGATGGTCTCAGCAGGGTCCTGTGGGGGACCCGGGGACAGCCACAGCCTGGCAAGGCTTATTGTGCACCCCAGAAGAAGGGAAGTGTTGAGCCCTTCCATTCAGACCGTTTAAAATAATGGTGCTGAGGAGATTTTTCTCATCAACACCATCAGAGGAGAAATCTTTTGGGGTGAGGTTTGGCTCCGAGGTCTGTCAGTGTGAATTCCCCATGACTCAGAGGCAGGATTTGGCACATGGGTGCTTGCACCTATTGAGAGCCAGCGACAACCTTGAGTGCCCAGAGGAAGCCCAGCAGTCCTGCCTCTCTCCAGCCCCTTTCTCAGCTTGGTTCCTCTTATCTCCTGATCTCTTGATCCCCCAGAGGGATCTGGTCTCTGCTCTCCCACACAAGTCAGTCCCTGAGAGCCAGGGCAGGAGAAGGTGGCACAGCACCTCCAGAGCTGGTGCCAGCACATCTCACCTCTGAAAAAACAGCAACCAGGGGTTACATCAACCCATGTGAATGGACTAAAAATGCCTGTGCCACCCCACTTGGAAATCAGCATGATCTGAGCTGTCTCCAGACAGCTGCAACAGCTTAAAAGTCCCATTTACGAATCCAACACAACAACAAACATTTTTCTTTTTTTTTTTTCTTTTTTAGACTAAGTGGAAAAAACAGACAAAGCCCTTTCCAGCACAGGTAGGATCACTGAAACCCAGGACTGAGCCCGTGGCTTTGGCAGGCAGAGAGAACAGAGGCTCAGGGGCAGGGGGTGTCAGCCAGCCCCAGTCCAGGCTGCCCTCCCAGTGGAGATCGGATCTCCCACACCGATACTCAGCCCTGCTCGGCTCCCTCCAGCACCAGTCTCATCAGATCAGGCCCAACAGGATTTACCACATATCACAGAGCCAGCAAAAGGCAGATTTACCTTTTGAAAAGAAACACACACAGAGACCAAAGTTCATGTTAAAGGAATTGCCATGGTTGAAAAGCTGCTTCCAAATTTAGGTTTGCTAAAATTAAGATTTCATATTTGTTAATAAAATAGAATTAGACCCTTCATGATAGATTAATAATCAAAGGCCCACAGAAATGTTTCCATAAATGAAGTTTTCTAATTCCAAAGGAAACCATTTGTTTAAAAGAAGCAAGTGTTCCCCTGCAGAGCTGGAACTTCAGTAATTGCAGCATGATGATAGAAAATGGGGCTGGATAGCAAAAATAACTTAAAACTATTCTAAACAACCATGACGCTGAGTCATCTGTTTCAAAGTCCAAATGGAGCTCTCCCAGTGACAGGGCCCACAGAAAATGCTAAGGTGCATAGTTAAAAGGGGAGGGGAGAAACAAAAACAAACAGTAAAAATAGTACAAATTCCTTCAGATACTACTTGTGACAAAAGATGAAAGCTGGGATTTTCACCCTCTTTCCAGCATCTCAACTGCACTGAAGCTCAGGGTTTCATCACACCAGGCATCCCTAACAGAACAGTACCATGGATATACAACCAACAGCAAATACTGGAGCTTAGTGTTCCTCTAAACCAAGGTAAGGAAAAATAAAAGCACTCTCTCCTCAGCTGGTACCAGCCAGTTTAACCCCACGAAGAACAGGGGAAGGAAAGACCAAACCCTGATCTCTCAATCTTTTGTACTCCAGCCTCACTTGTATACACTGCTATCACATTACACAGTGTGTAAGTCGCTGTATGAATGGCAAGGTGCCACCAGCATAAATACATTCATATCTGGACAAAGGATCAGTCTGCATGTCAGGATCTTCATTAAAAATGAGTTTGTAAGCACTTCCCCTCATTCTTTTGGTTCATTTCCACAAAAACAAAAACGTATCATTGCGTCAAAGCTGCAAGGACGCCCAACACAAGATTGGACCAAGCACTTGGTGCTTCAGACCAAGTCAGCTGGGCTTCCACAGCACTCCAGCTTTCCCAGGCCCATCAAGGTGTGGGTTTACAGCACTGATATTTGATCCTGGTAACTCACTTGATCTAATGATGGGTAGAGCATGTACTCACTCCAAGAGAGACAGAGCTTGGCAGACCTGGTCTTATCCGACGCACCAAGTCCTTTATGCCCGGCTACCAAGACTAATTTAAACCTAGTTTCAGGTAGATATGGGCACACCAGACCAAAGGGTTTGCCCACACCAAGTTTACAATGTGGCATTCAGCTGGAATTCACCTCAAACCAGCACGCTGTGGAAGGTGGTGTTTCTGGAGCTGCATCATGAGCAGTGCATCCCTCTGTGTGTGAGCAGCCACAGGCAGAGCAGAGCAGAGCAGGAGCCTCCTCCACTGTCCCCCCATGCCCTGGGGCACTGTCTTGTGGCTGGGGCTCCGAGGACAATTTAATCCCCTCAGGATTTCACAAACAATCGAGAAAAGCAGGAACCCAGGAAGGAGGTGACAAAATGATGGTAAAGCCCGTGGGAACAAGCAGCCTGTTATGACAGAGGGACAAGTGACAGGGACAAACCTTTCCTCATGCACGCTCAACAAAGGCCTGTTGGGAAGCTGGTGGTCATCCCCACTGTCAGCACCTCCCTCTCCAACAACTGTTTCAGACTTCCCTTCTCCTCCTGCAAAAGATCCATCTGCCTTAAATTCTGCCTTGTGCTTCTGTAATGAGGCAGGGCCCTTGCTTGCTGCTTGCTGATGAGGAACCAACACACATTAAAAAAGAAAAAAGAGTATGGATCGAAGGCAGTCAGAGAGAGGGAGAAGGGAGAGGCTATAGCTTTTATCAGGCCAGCTGACAGAGCCAGAAAAACAACAGCCTGAATTTTGGGCACAACTGGCTTTCTTTAAGGTCTGTCTGTTTTGCAGGCAGGAGAAGCCTGTAGTTAAAACAGGGTGTTCCAGGTTTTTTTTCCTAGGCTGCACCCTGAGTTAAAAACACCACTGGCTGAAGGGCTGGAAAAAAAGCAATGAGTTCAAACAGAAAGGCATCCAGGAGGGGGATTTCCGAAAAGGTGGGGAAGAACCATCAAAGCAAGATTTCCAAAGAGGTTGGTGCTCTTTGGGAAGGGAAAGTTTTCCAAGATCTGACTCCAGGACCACTTCAAGACAATGATATCCTCTATGTGTGAAGCTGCCTCAGTCTCCACTCCTCAAACACGGATCCAGGGAGGCAGGAGACAGATGGATTACAGAACTAAGCACAATGGGAGATCTGAACCTCATGTCCTTTCTACACCACATTTTCATTGTGAAGAAGTCATAAAACAAATCATCCCCTGAGCTGATGTATGACTATTTTAACTCTTATTTTTTGTCAGCAAGAAAGGGAGACTCAACACATGGAGAGCCAAACTTCGTACCTTGATCACCACAATTTGATCCTCCACCTCCCAACAGTCAGGCAGGAAGACTGTGGGCTTCATCACAGGTCATTCCTGGAGCATGGAAGTACCTTTCATATCTGATGTTTCAGCATCCTCCAGGCTTTGTGCAGTCTCCAGCAGTGCTGCCTTTGGGGGCCAGATACCTGCTGGGTCTAATGCCTGGCTGGGGAGATGAAGGTCCCTTCATTTGATGAAAGAGCAAAAGAGGTTGAGTTGTTCCCTGATGACAAGCATGGTGTAGATTTGCCCAGACTCTGCTCCCTCTCATGCCCAAAGTACATCCTAGGATGTCTCCAATTCTCAGGTCTTGCAGTCTCCATGGTGCTTGTCCTCTGGCTGCCCCAAGAAATGAGGCAGCACTTATCTGTCTTTTGAGATGAGTCACTAGAGGCAGAGAGACAGAGCCCCAGCTTCCCTCTACATCAACTCCTCAAAGCAAAAGGTTTGAGGATTTCATGGTGTTCAGGAACCTGAACTTGGGTCCAGTGTCACACAGAGGAAAGAACCAACTTCAAAATCCCAGAATCTGGGTCAAAATCCCTGACCACAGAAGCCCTATCCACCTTTGCAACATCCTGGCCAGCTGCAATTGCTCTCCTAGGTTTCATCCCATCCTTCATGCTCTGGACTGCCTCAGAGGAGCCTCTGTGCTGCTGACAGAACAAAATTCAGCCTTTGATGCCATTGGCACTTCCTCCATTAGTTGCTTTGAAGATTAGGGCCAGAGCCTTAAACTGGATTCCAAAGCTGATGGGGAGCCAATGGAGCAGCTTGAGCTCCTGGTGGCCCAGCACCTTGGGGAGGTGAGTGGTCATGCCCTGCACCATCTGGTCCCACCACACTGTTTCTACTTTCAGCCTCTGCTGCACTGCACAGAAGCACAGCCAGCTTGAGCCAAGCCGTGGCTTCAATACAGCAGACAAGGCTGTCCCCATGCCGAAGGGAAGAAGGCAGTAATTTTGGAAACAAGCACTGCCTGGCCAACATGGCTAGCAAAGAGGCTGGAAAAATTGGGATTCTCCAAGCCACACCCACAGATCAAGGCAGCATGGTGACAACAGAAAGCAAAATGTCACTGCAGACTTCAAAGGCTCATGTTTTCCAGCCTGTTTGCCCTCCATCCTCATCTGAACTAAGCTGCCTGTACCTGCATCCCACAGCAGCAGCTCTAGTGGTTGTGCCAGCTGGGAATGAGAAATGTGCCCATGGCATCTCCATCTCCCCTCCTGGTGGGGAGTACCTCTTTTCCCGTCACACAGTGCTGCCTGACCAGTGGATGATGGGCAGCAGCAAGAGGGGGAAGCAGGCAACATGCAAGCCAAGATCACCAGGAACATCAACAGGAGCCCAGAGTGGGAGCGCACAGTTTTGTTTTGGCAGGATTTTGTTCCTCTGTGTGTTTTTCACTGGAGCAGTTCTTATGCACAAAGGAACCATCTTTGCTGTAATCTGTTCAATTTCAGCACTAAATAGTGCCTGCAGAGGTCTGCACACAGAACTCCAGCTCTAGACATTCAACAAAGCATGCATCCCCCAAACACATCCCCTCCTTGGGGAGGATGGGAGCAGCACACCTGGATTTCACCCACAGCCACCACCTAACAGCGCAGCATCCCCAGGATGAGGGTCCCCTTTGCCCAAATTCCTTCAATGCCTTTTGAGATTGGTAACTCAAAGGATGCTAAGGAAGAAGGAATATGGACCACAAAAACCAACAGCTCCTCTCCCCAGCCAAGTTGAATCCCCAAGTGAGGAAGGAGATCCACGCACACCGAACTTGCTTCCAAAGGATCTCCCTCCTCCAGGAGCCAGGGCACAGGGGCAGCAAGGCATTCTGTGCCGTGAAGTGACACACATCGAAGTAACATGTGGCTCAGTCACAGCAACTCTATTAATTTAAGTTAATTTCCTGCAGTTCTGTCTTAGTTTTCCAGCAGATTCAGGACTTAAAGGTTAAAGCGTAACCTTGTCTCAGTAGCTTGCTATTCGCTCCATGCAAATGTCTACCTACAGCCTGGTAATTACATGCATTTCCACAGAGCCAATCCGCCGTCAGCCTGACAGATACTGATCTTCCCGTTTTATTTTTAGCTCTGTGCTTCCCCCTCTAGATGCAAAAAAAAATTCTGTTTGTTCCATCTTTTGCTGCAGCCTCTTTTTTCCCTGGCTCACCAGCCAGCTCCCGGCTCAGCAGGGCTAGAGCAGGGAACAGCTTGGGACTGCAGGCTGGGCAGGCTGTGGGCTCCTGCTGGGCGTCCTGCACGGGTCCCCACCACGGTGACAGAGGGCAGCCACCTCCTTTGGGGTCACCCAGGGAATTTGTCGCCTCCAGCAGCAAGGGGTGTTTAAATAGGAAACTGAAGTGAGACATAAACAGTCCTTTGTAGGGGAGCTGGACAGTTTTTCTCGGGGATATCTCTAGCCTTCACACATCCAATCAAAAGAAAAGGGGTCAAATCTGGCAAAATTCAGCCCATGTGTCTGTGGCTCTGCAAGTACACAAGGATTTCTCATCTTGCAGAGGTGGGTGGCTTTCCCCATTAGCCACCACTTCAGGGCCACCCAGAAAGAGGAGGCAGTGCCAGGAGGGCAGACACTGGAGGCAGGTCACCCACACAAAGACAAAGCTCAGCTGACATTTCCAACCCCTAAAATGGGCACACATGAGACTCGAACTGTATCTCGTGCCACTGAGGCCAGTGTGCTGCTCTCCATGACTGACTCCTTGCACTCTGGGGAGGAGGCAAGGTGTGCAAACCACTAGAATTCGGTGTCCTTCAGAATTTTAACTCCATGGGGCAGCCCCTCACCAAAGGCTGATTGTAAGTCATGAGACTTGAAAGGAAAGGGGATCAGGTGGTTCTTTTTTGCCTTTCTTTTTGGAAGGAGTCTGGGAATGGGGATGGATTGGGCATTCAGGGTGAGGTCTGCATGCCTCTCTCCCACCTTCTCTCTCTCAAATACCTATTATAGATTTAAATCAGAACAGATTTGTACAAACTTTAGTCATATGAAGGGAGGACAAAGGCACTGAGCATCAGAAGTGACACGAGGAAAGCTTTGGCAGTTGGCACTCCAGCATAAAGGGCAAACCCACCATGGCCAACCTCAACTGTGGGCCACAGGGCGCAGCTTGGGGACATTAAGGGGATGAAAAGTGTCTGCACAGAGAACAGAAAGAAGACCTGCATGCAGGGAAGTCACATTAAAAATGTATTAGGAATTTTTCTAGATTAAATAGCTGAAGTGAAAGAGAAGAAAGAGGAGCAGGAATGGGATTAAGTAGAAGGAAGGGCCAACCTGCATGATACTCCAGTAAAAACCAGCAGAGCTGGAGCTGATGCATCTTCCCAACACTATGGACATTTGTCCAGTACTCATCCCTGCACTGGCTACCTCAGCCACATGGGAATCAGAATTGTGTCTCCTACCTGCAGAGAAAGGTTTCCTTGTCTTGTTATTCTTCCAAGGATCCTCCTAGTCCCAACATCATTAAAAAATAATAATCAAGAAATTATCCCTACATGGTTTTACATTTCCAAGGGAATCTCTTCAAACCTCATCAGCAGTTCCCCTCTCCTTCAAATTTTGTAACAAATAAAGCCCACAACACTGGTAAGCTGCTTATCCAACATTCTTCAAACATTTTCAACAAGCATTTTGGGGCAGTCAGTAGGAGCAGGGCTTTTATAGAGATCTGGGCTGCACTGTCCCAGTTTTCCCCTCCCACAGCTCCTAACATGAAGGTCAATCTAACACACGACCAGGGGATCAGGAGCCATCCCAGCAAGTGACAGGGATAACAAAGCAGGGAGTGGGGAGGGAAAGATCCTTGTTCCTGTTACAGAACGATAGCCAAGGAACAGGGATTTTGTTATTCACTGAACAGCCCACAAGCTAGGAATCAAACTCAGATTCCAAAATCCTATCTTTCTGCACCAAAATAAACAAATAAACCAACCTGCCTCCCATCGAGGAGGAGCTGGGGAACTCCAAGGGAGCTTTCCCACCCTCTGCACAGCTGCAAGCGCTGGCTGAGCTCCTCAAGAACCAATTCCTCTAAAAACAAGTTTAGCCAAAGGAATTCAGGGCAAGCAAACCTACCCCTTTACCATATTCCTGTAAAACACCTTTAAATCTGTGATCTTTGCATAATTGTGTTTAAAACAACTCAAACCTGGCACTGCCAGCCTGTTGTTGGAGAGTCACCCTCTTGCTGCTGGCTCATTCACTGGGATTTTTAACTATTATTCAGCCTCCATTTTCCTTTGTATGATTCAGTCCTACTGCTCCCACCTTCACTTGAAATTTTAAATGCTGGGTACCTCCAAATCCCTTTCTTTGCATTTACACTCTTCTTTCCTAGAGAACAGTGACAGTATCTGCCATACATCATTTCACCAAGGACTGCACTCAGGGCTGCAGTTGGTCTCTTGCATCCTGGTCATCCCTGCAAAGTAACCAGCAGAATCCAAGGCTTTAACTCCTTCAACCTTTCCTCCTGCACTTACCCATCAGGCCCCATGTCATTGCAGTACTTTACTCCAAATCCCTTCCCAGTGGGTTTACACTCAACTGTCATTGCAGTGGCCAGACTTGAGCACTGGAAAAGTGCTGTGAGCACAAGCAAGAGAGAAGGAACCAGGGTAACGTCTCCAGGGCTGTCTGACACGTGGCCTCAGCATCTGTTGCCCCAAAAATATCAAATGGCAGATCTTGCCCTTACACAAGATGCACACAGCAGAGGATTTTATCCTTTCTGTGACCACAACCAGCTTATGAGATGGGTCCCCAACAACACCATTTAGACCAGTACTCTCCATTCCTGTGGTGACATTTATTCCAAGTCTTCCAGTTCTTCAGCTGTTCTGCAAGAAGCTCTTTTCCTCTGGATCTCTGTTGCAATTACATCCATTTGGCATTTTCCTTGTGGCATGGTTATTTCTGCCCTCTTACAGCAAATCTTCCCAGGCTTTCTCTGTAGTTCTTTCCTCTTCGACTTCACCGCCTTTGTGCATCTAATGAAAACATTCACAATGATGTGGGAGAGGGATGCAAACTGTGACCTTGACCATCCTGAGAAATGCCCACAATGGGGAATGTGACCCTTGTATGGGTGCTGGGAGCTCCCACCATTCAGCCTACCCCTGTTCACTTCATTTCATTTACAAGAACTCACCACAGCTTTCATTCCATGGCCATGAATCTCCAGTGAGACCCCAGAGGCACTGGGCAGAACTGGAATATTGTGTCCATTAAGTTCCCCTCAGCTGCTCTGACCCCCAGTAAACACTTCCATGTGCCATGCCATGCTTCTTCCCACAATCCTGCCACCTCCAACACCTCAGACAACATAGGAGCAGATTTTTAACTTCAGGAGCATTGCTGGGAGTGTGAAACAGCACTTCTCCCCCCATGCCAGCCCTGCTCTTTCTACCATGTGGACATAAGGAAATTGCCCAGCTCAGCCTATTCTTCTATCTCAGCCCCCCTTGCCCCAGGCTTTCCCACCCCATCCCACAGTTCTCCTGTGTCCCAGGTGAGACACAAGCACCCATCCCACAGTGGGAACATCTCTGACCTGCTGGCACAACATCCCAGTGACAGTTACATGGACTCAATATGAGCCTTTCCTCTGACTTCAACAGCTGCTGGCTTCATTCCCTTATTCCTCATGGCCTCTCTATTTCCTCATGGGCTGCTCTTCTATTTGGGAGCCCATGATTGTATCTGACAAGGTCTCCTAATTGTCTCCACTGATTTTACCAGAGACTGATTTTAAAAGCAGCTCAGTAACTTAGTCACTTCAATATCATTGCTGGATTCAGCTCCCTCATTTATTAATGGGCCTACTTTTGCTCTTTCTCCCCTGATATGGTTGCAAAATCCCTTTTTATTTCTCTTAACCCCTTTGGCTAACATTAACAAGCAACAACTCAGTAATATTTGATATTATATGTGTATAAATAAAAGCAGGAAAAGATCTTATTCACTCCTGTTATAGCTACTAAAGCAGGCCTAGGGCTCTGGAATAGCAGCTTTACTGCATACGTTAAATATCTCCATTACTCTATTAATGCACAGTGTTGGAATTTTATTGGATAGTTTGGGTTATTTACCTTATAAAGTAACATGGGCATCACAAACCGTGAAAAGAGGGTACTTAGTAGCTTCTTCTTAAGTCTGCATCTCCGCAAGCCTTGTGGAACACAAGACCATGAAAACAAAACCCCATGTGCTACATGTTGTTCCTTTCATGAGAGGTGGGGAGGGAGAGACCAGCACTATCCAGGCACCAACTCCATTGCATCTTGTTCCTCAGGAGGAAGTTGGACAGGCAATTTGGAAACAGCAATCCCAGTCTGCTATTCTGGCCATGGTGACACCCTTCATCCAGCTCGAAAGGGGTTTTGGGGTACCCCATCCTCACAGCCCAAATGCATAGGTGACAGGAAAGAAGGGAAATAAAAAAACCAAACCACTAATACCAAAAAGCACAAATACAATTTTTCCAAGGGGGAATTTTAATGTTTGGTATTTTCACTGACTTCTCAAACACAATTCAAATAATGCCTTAAACTGTCAGTGAAATTGCAATAACCAGAACCACTTAGAAAAATGTCCAAAAACCCCACTTCCCAAAGTCTTTGAAAGAATTAAAATAATCTGGATAAGTCAACTCAGCCCCAATGAGAGGCCACCTTCCCTCTGCAGGTTGCACTTTTATTTCCCTGCTTTTAAATTGCTGCTTCAAATTCTCCACAACGTGAACACTCAGAGACTGCCTCCAGTTCCCTGCAGAGACATGACCAGGGAAACACAGGAGATAACTCAAAAAAAAGCTGCCCCAGGGTCCTGTCCCCAAATCTCAGTGTTGAAGTGAGGGAGGAAAAGCCAAGAGCCAAAACCAGGCACATGTGGCTCAACATCTGCCTCAGTTTCCCTCCACTCCAGCCAGTGCTCATCCCCAGGGGGAGAAAGGGACGAGCAGGTGGCTGATATGAAGTGTTTTTCACGAGAGGAAACCTTTCCTGGGGGCTTAGAATGCAGTGTGGCAATGTGAGGGAAAGGATGCTCAGATCCCACCTCTGCCAGGTGCACAGTGGCCAGGCAGGGAAGGATCCAGGTGACACAGCTACAGGCTGAAATCCTGCCCAGCTCCACAGCATTGGGTGACTGGGGGGTGAGCTGAGGTCACTCCCAGCAGGGCTGAGGTGAGGGGTGACAGTGACATCCCTGACTTCACCCCTGCAAACCCTTCCCGCTCACTTTTTGCACAAAACAGGGGGAATCCAGACTTTTCCCATCATCCTCTGCCTCCCTTCTTTAAATGAAAAAGTTCCCACTGCCACCTCTATTTAAACCCAGCCCAGTCCAAGCAGGGGCCGAGATGCTCTGGGGTGGGTTTTCTCTCTGGGGGCTGTGATTTTGGGCAGCAGCAGGGAGGCAGAAGCACCTGCTGCCAGCCACCCCCGAGCCTGCGCGGGGCTGCCCGCAGGCAGCGGAGCAGAGGGAGGGCGGGCGAGCAGGCTCCCCTTGCAAAGTCTGTCCTGTGCTGTCTAATAACACAAGGTGTCATTGTATACCCAAATCAGTGCCTGAAGCTTTATTTATAACAACTGAAACACAAAACCCAGCAGGCCAGAAACGGCAAAGGGAGCGAGAGACCAGGGAGGGCAGGGACGCAGCCGGGCGAAATCTCCCTATTTAGCAGGATTTGCCTTGAGATTTTCAAGTCGGATCGAGGCTGCGGGGGGACTCAGGGGGACTCGGGAGGAGGAAAAAAAAAAAAAAAAGATGAAAGGGAAGAAGAGGGAGCTGGCAGAGCAGCGATGCCTCCCTGGCTGCGGCAAGGCGACGGGGCTGCCTCCCTGCACGGAGCGATGGGAATGCTTTGCTCGCAGCCCCCCGCCAGCCAGCAAAGGGAGGTGTGGGGAGGCTCCAGCTCCCCTGGCACCCTCAGGCTTCTACAGCAACTCTCTTTTAAAGGTTATTTGTGGCTCTTTAGCCACTCCTCATCCCAGGAAGAGCTTTGCAGCTCAGCAGCTGGCTCCAGTGGACTCCCTCTTGCACTGGAATAGGCTGTACCTGGGAACTTGGCAGGAGCCACCCCAAAGGGACTCGCCCAGCCCGGCAGGCGCAGTCCCAGCGCGCTGCCTCAGGTGTGGCTCCTACCAAACCCAATGCCAGCGGCTTGCACGACCCCGCACCTGCGAGAGGCTGAGCACCCCGAACTCTTGCTGAACTCAGTGGGAGCAGGGGCAGCTCAGCAGCGAAAGGTCCCAGCCCTGCACTTACAGCATCGGGAGATGTGCTCTCCTCGGGTGGGTCCAGATGTTATCACCACCGCTGCCACCCCCGGCAGCTCGTTCATCTGCTCCCTTGTGCCGGAGGCTCCCGCTGCCGGCGCAGCGCCGGTGGAACAGCTCTCGCACTCTCCTCCGAGGCTCCTGGGCAAAGGCTGGCAGCTCTGCCTAAACCCCCTTTCCCCAGCAGCTGGAAGGAAGCCGCTGCCAGACTTTGTGCTGAAGCGGCTGAGGTGGGAGCATTCATGTCCCATTCTTCTGACACACCGTGGAGGTGGTAAGCAGCAGCAGGAGGGAAATAATAAACAGCTGGAGGGGATGAAGGGGGAGGTAACGTCTTAAGGAGTTGCAGCTAGGGATGCTGTTTGGTGTTCACCTCCCCTGCAGACAGATATTTAAATCTCCAGGTGCAAAAGCCACTGAAAGTTCAGCCTGAGTCAGAGTTCCAAAATCTGGCCCACTAACAAGCATGGAGTGGGCCGCTTAAAGGATAAAGCCAAATTCTGAGTCTGTCTTGCACTGAGGCCACTTTGGTCCAGCTTTGCTGAAGACAGTGGGAGCCAAACCATGTTCCCTGCAAACAAACTAGAGCCAAGCTATGAAAGCAAATTCATAATCCATAAAGGAAGCTGCTCCCATTATCTTGACCAGGACTTTAAAATCTTCCCTTCCTCCCACTCTGTCCCAGTATTGGTCTCAGATGTTTTCCAACTCTTCATTTGAAGAAGGAAAACAAAACAACACCAAACCCACAAGGCACAGGGGGAAAAGGGTTTCGTGTTCCTTTGCTAGCGAGCGCTCGCCCAGCTGCACCCGCCACCCTTGGCCCCCAAAGCCTACCTGCAGAATTACATTTGCAAAACTGTTGCCCAGGAAATGTGCAACTAAAATCTGTGAAATAAGCATGCCTGGAATCAGACGTTCCCAGTGTAGTTAAACGACCGTGCCTTGAAATCTGCCTCCGCGTTTAGCCACGCTGCCATGTACAGAGCTACAAAACAAAACGCTTGGCTTGTTTCACATCCCAGCCTCACCACCGGGACTCTTGTTCCCTGCAAATAGGGAGCCCAAACTCCTTCCCCCGTGAGTTTTAGGAGAGTGGCAGCAGGACAAACTGAGACTAAGGCTCTATCCTCATGTACGAAATCAGTGCAGAGGCTCAAGCACAGGGCATTGCCTGTGCAATGAACCGTAGCTGCTCAGGAAATAAAACCCAAGCAGAGGAAATACAGAACCAAGGCACTGGAGTTCCCCATCTCTTCCACCATGTCTGTCCCTTCACAGGGCAGAGCTGGTGGGAACACAACCCCAGAAGCCTTGTTACAGCACAATGAAAACAAGAGCTTTTGTGGGGAACAGCAGGACCCAAGGGATGTCCACCCAGGACTGTCCTGGGGAGGATGGAGATTTCAGGGCCAATAAACCATGTCAGTCTCCCACGGTGCATCAAGGAAGAGAAACCCAGGTCCCCCCAGCCCACACAAGGGCTACAGACACCATCACTGGTTATTCCAGAGGACAGCTCAGAAAGCCTGAGCCCTGCTGGAAATTTCTGACAGGTTATTTCACAAGGGTTTGTCCTAGGAGGGCAGGATTTTATTTTTTAAATATTTTTGTAGATGGGAAAACATCTCTTCTTCCCCTCTTCTTCACCATTCCAATCCCACATCCCAGCACAGAACACAAACTTCCTGCTTGCCTCTTTTCCCAGCAGCAAACAAAATTTCAATCCATTTTTCTTTCCTAGGGAAACTGAACTTCATAGGCAGGTGGGCAGCAGAAAGGCAGGTCTTCACAGGAAACCATGGCTCCACTGCAGTTCCCAACCCCTCATTTGGAGTCCCCAGCACTGGAGGGGAGAACTCAGGGTGAGGAGACCCCTCTGAGTTCAGCTGCTTCCCAGGTTTCACACAGTACCTACACCTGAGAGGAGACACCACGTGATCCAGAGGGTGTTGCCTCCCAAAGACAATTAGGTTATGTTCGAACCACGACCTCGAGGAATCAGATTAATTACAGTGATGTCGAGCATGACTTTGTCTACAGGGACAAGTCATGTTTGACATTGCTGCCAGCTGGTTACAGGTCTGGAGGATGAGCGAAACTGGAACAGTCCCTCCCTGGGCTGGTTCACTGGAACATGTTCAGTGACAGGGCAGGTTTTGGGGAGAACAACCTGTGTGAAAGCCTCAGCAAGCAAAACCCCTCACCAGAGCATTCCCAGACTGGACTGGGAGAAGTCACAGAGCACTGTAACACTGGCACACACAATTGGAAGGGTTGCCCCTGGTAGGAACCTGGGATCTCCCAGCAAGCAACGGCCACCAATGGCCAAAATCCATGGTTTTACAGAGCATCTAAACAGCAAATTACTTAAATTGTTGTTTTAACACACAGATCGGCTCTCCTGGTGGAAAGGCAACTGGTCGTGCACACAAAACAGCACGTTCCTCAGTCTGATCCATGGGCTTAGCCTGTATGTAAATAGCTGATGTTATTTCTCACCTGATGATGTGTCCTGGCCATGGGACACATGGGAGCATTTCACAGTCAGGCCAGAGTCACAGATGGGCCTACAGACTGGAACAAGATCTTCCCAAGGGGTCAGCATCTCCCCAGCCATCCTGCCTGTACCACCCTCACCCTGTGCTGCCCATCTCTGCCCCCCAGGCAAGGCTCTGCCTCAAGAAGTCTGAAACAGTCACAAAAAAACCCCCCAAACCCAAGCTGATCTTTGAGGCTAAAAAAGTCTAAAGCAAAGGGGAACGGGGGGGAGGTGGGGAAGGAATCTGAGGTTGCATCACTTGGAAATACCCGCGTGCTTTGGAGATGTATGTACATGTTCAGCTTCCTACCGTTTCTCTAGGAACCTACTTGGGAACAGCAAAGTGACACCAAAAGGATCACAATGACATTTGCCTGAAGCAGATAAAAACAGCCTTGAGTTTAACCCAAATGAGCCCATGTGCAAAATAGTGTCTTGGATCTGGGCATTTTGAGGCACTTTGAGGTTTGGAACTCCAGGCAGACAAGTGGGGCAAGAGAGGTTTGAAATATAAATCAATCAAGAACTTTTGCCCTTTGCCTGGGCTGAAAACCAATACAGAGACATTCTCCACTGTATTTCAAACATTTCTCAGAACATGGAACTAAAACTAGGTTTCATTTCCTTCAACAGAAGTCATCATGGCTCCTTCATGACAAGGAAAGTAGATTGGAGGGAAAGTCTTACTTTCAGTAAAGCTTTTGCTCTTTCAAAAAAAACCGGCTACTTTCTAGGCAGCTTTCCTGAAGATGGATACCTGCACCCAGTTCCAAGAGATTATTCCTACTGCCACCCAGGCAGGTGCACTGAAACCCAAGGAAAGCACATGGACAGCACCTGCACTGCAGGGGTGATCCCCTCCAGGGAACGTGATGCCCTCCAGGGAGTCCAGTTTCAACATCAAGCCAGGACACACCTCTTACAGGGACCGGTCAGGGTCCAGCTCAGCTGAGGAGACATGAGCCATCCAATGTGCTGGGCTAGGAGTGAACCTTACCCATCTCACTCAGCTCCAGTGATGCAAAACACTTTGCTCACTGCCCACCTCTGCCTTCTATTCCCTGCTCTCACATGGACCTGGTTCTCCAGGGGCTCCCTTCTGCAAGGAGCAAGGCAGGAGGAAGGGAAAATATGAAAACTATGGGCCTAATGTTCCATTTGCAGAGGCCACCGTGAGCCACCGATCCAGACTGGGAGTGGCCCGACTCGATGCCTGCAGCCACAGGAAGAGGATCCTCAGTGGGGCCGTTCCCTCTCCCCGAAGCATCCCCCGGCCCCTGCTCCCACGCATTCCCTGGCGAGCTGCCCAGCCCCGCTGCAGCGCTGCTCCTGCCTGCCTGCACAGAATGGTTAACACAGCAGGAGGGCCAGGTGGCTCAGGTGTGCGTGCCAAGCAGCTCCCGGCTCACCTGCAGAGACTTGTCGAGGGGGAGACGCATCTGCCCTTTCTTGTCTGGCTTCGGTCTGCCTGGGGAAAAGGGAGAAAAGGGACTGGGGAAGGGTAAACACGGCTTAAGCAGCTGCAAGTCCCAGCGACCAAAAGGCTCAGCAGGTGATTCAGAGAGCTGGGGGTCTGCAGACACCCTGTTCTCTGCCTCCCACTGCCATCTCTGATGGTGGCAGCAGCCTGGGAATTGCTGGCAGGAATGTGCTGGCTGCCAGGCCTGCAGAGCCCATCCAGCACAGTCAGGACAAGGAGGCTGAGCTACAGGGTCTGGGGTAAATTGCTGCTTCTTGCTCTGCTTCACGACCTCCCAAAGGACCCAAGAGAAGCAAGAGAGCATGGGTAGGTCCTATAAGAGCAGAGTATCCAGTGCTGCTGCAGATGCTGTGATGTCCCCTTGGGAACATCCATGGTGTTGCCCCTGTGGGAACACCCAAGTCGGAGCTGAGCCCTTCTGCATCCAGCCCAGGGTTTGCACAGCCTCAGACAGAAAGGCTCAGGATATTGGGTATTGGTCCTCATCCAGCTGCAGAGACAGAGAGGAAGGTGCCTTTCCAACTGCAACCACCCCACTGAAGAAGTATCCCCAACCTCGCCTGGGACCTAGGACCCAATCAGTCCAGAATATTCTGCCTGGGTGAATCAGTTGTCAGCCCAATAAAGAGTCCCAGTGTAGGTCAGGAATGTGAGTGGTGATGTGAGTGCATGGAGCAGGTGAGGGGAAAGGGCCAGACAGTTTTGAGGGCAGTGGCTCCCTTAAAACTAGGCCACAGCTCAGAAAAAGTCATATAACATCTCCCCAGGCACTGCTGCCTCTCCCCTCTGCAAGGAGCTGGGCTGGCCCTGTATGAGGAGGAGACTTGCCACCCCTGCAGTCCAATGAGCCACTGACCCTACTCACAAGGTGGGCAAGGCCAAACAGTGTTTTGGGGATAGCAGAATTCCCCAGTGCAAGTCCAGGAGAGCCACTCAATTCATATTCCATCCCTTCTCCACCCACGAGACACCTTGGTGCACAAGGCAGGGTGCAGTTTCCTGGCATTACAGGGATTTTTTTTTCAGCTCGCCAGACTTGGAAACAGCCAGAACTCTGCAAATCCTTCCCCTGCCTGCCTGCCCTTTCCTCTCTGACTCAGGGACAGCCATAACCCATTGCAACCCCTCGTCTGACAGAGCTGCAGTGCTCAGAGCTGCCCCGGGGAGACGGGAGAGCCAGTCTGACTGGCTCAGGGCTCACCGAGAGCTCCCTGGGCGAGCAGCCTTCCTCACCTGGGAAGCACAGGGAGACCTGTGCTCCCAGTTACCTCCCAAGCAGGTCAGGGCGAGAGCCCTTCATTGCCCAAGCCTTTGGCTTAATTATTTTCATTCCTGTCCCCACACCCTGCCCATAAGAGCAGGGATGGAGATGCCTATTAGAGCACGCATGTTTCGGAGGCACTGCCCTGTCTGACGGCTGTTCCGAGGAGGTGAAGTGGCCAAGCCAGAAAGAAAGGGTTTTGCAAGTGCAGCCTATGAGGTTGAACCAATTTGGTAGGCACAATGAGAATTTGGGGCCGGGTAGATTAAATTACGGAGCAAGGGGAGCCCCTGATTGCAGATGTAAACACACAACTGGGTTTGCATCCTTGCACACCAGTGCTCACATCCATCAGCAGGACACCAGGGTGGCCACAGGAGCAAGGCTGCCAAAAACTCCCAATTATTCCCAAGTGCCATCAACACCACATGTGGTGAGGGCTAAACATGCCTTGAACTTTTAGCCTAGCCAACAGGAGAGGAATATATAGACACAGGGAGGAAACTTGTGTGTGTAGGAAGGAAAATATCAAGATAAAAAACCCTTAAAGAATTAAATAAGAGGAACGAAGGGCTGGGAGAAAACAAATATGGGTAGAATAGTCAGGCTCTGGCAGCAGTTAAAACTTCCATGTGTTTAGATTCCCGAATCGATGGTTAGAGATGCTACAACAAATGTCACCTTCATGTGAGCACCAGAACTGCAATTTTCTCATCATCCTTTTTATTTTTTCCCTCCCCCTCTCTGTGTTGGAGCCTGTTCGGAGGACAGCCTGTTGGGGGCAACCCCTGCACCCAGCAGGCACAGGGCTTTTTCCTGGGTTCCCTCTCTCCTCTTTGTCGCTCCTGCACACTCCCTGTCAAGTTTCTGGCTGATCCAGAGGGAGACGTCGGTCCTGCCAGCTCCAGCATCCAACTGCTCTTCCCGGGCCCGGGAGCTGCAGTAACCATAGAAACTGCATCCAACGCGCAGGCTCCGCTGGGGGGGCCGACAGGATGCTCGAACACATGCACAGACAGGTAGGGACCAGCCAAGGCTTCACTAAACCACCTCCAAATGATGCCCAGGTCAGGGAGAGGGGCGAGGCGGAGGGAGAATGAGGCTTTTCTCCCTGAAGCAGGAGCAGTGTCGGGAGGTGTTTGGTCCCCGGGCTGGGAGCCGGCTGCAGAGCTGACGGTGCATTTTACTGCACGCGGGGAGATCGGTGAGGTAATTGGGAGGATTCTGTTGCAAAGCTTTGTCTTGGTCTGCCCTGCGTTTTATCTGCAGACTGGATGGGTACCCAGGGCTCCCGCTGGCCCGAGAAGTAATCAGTCATTAATCCTTCGGTCCTTTTTGCACCGTGAATATAAACAGGCCAAATCCTATCCCCGGCTGTGCTGCAGAGAGGCTTTATGTTGATGGCTCTGGCAGCAACACACATGCCTCCAAGGGCAAGATTTGGACCAGCACAGTTAGTTAATGAGCTGATCCAAACATTGCATTAATTTTACACCCTTCCCAAATGCAGATATAACCCCTGCTTTTAGCAGCACAACTCAAAGTGGGCTCAAGCCACAACCACCCCTTCAGACACCTCACGTCGAGTCCTTAAATCCATGCAGGGCTACGAAGAGGCGCGGTTTTCGGAGTCACTGGGCACAGCAGATGCTCAGTGTCTATCAGAGCCAGACAGAATCCATTTCAGTCTCACGAAAGCAGATCAGGGGGTGTCTGGTGAAGGAGGATGGTGAAGCAATGTCTGCAGACACCCACGTGCATCCCATGGGGCAGGAGGTGGCTGTGGCAGCCACACAGGAATCTGGGACCAGCACCCAGGATGGCAGATGGAGATGGCAAACGCATGAAATGAGGACAGGGCAGTGGCTTCACCAAATGTTGACATCTCATCCCTCTCACTGACTATAGCCAATGGCTTTGGGGAGCACCACAACCTCACCGTGGGGCTCTTCTTCTCTCTGCCCCTTGGCCTTATAGCCCAGCCTTCATGGCAGACATGACTATCTTTCTCTTGCACCAGGACAGGGGTGCCTGGCTTGCAAGGAAGCATAAGCACCTATGGGAAGATGTGGGGTGGGGACAAAAATACCGTCAGTCCTGCCTTTTTAACACCAAAAAACCAAATAAAAATAAGGTCACGCAACTGCCAGGCTCCCTCCTTCCTTCCCCCTCTCCCAGCCATAAATACTCCACAAAATCCCCACATGCAAACAAGCCGTGGCCTCCAGACAAAGAGGTCCAGCCTCTGAATGGCCACCAGGTGCCTATTTTGGGCTGTAACTCGGCTGGGGTGGAACAAGCGGGCTCAGCTGTCCTCCCTGTCCGCAGCCCACAGCCGGGCCAGCCAGGCCTCACTCGCAGCTCCAGCCCCTCAATGGCCCCATTGTTCAGGGCTGGGAGCTCAGCTGCGATGGCCAGGGCAGCCCGTCTGGCTCCCTGACATCCGGCAGGGGACAGGGCCCATGGTGGGCCAGGGGCCCCCAACATGGCCAGGGGGGATACCAGCCCCTGGCTGAGGAGCCCCACAGCCCCCCAAAAAGGGGAAGGGAGAAGGGGTTGTGTCCTGGCAAAGCAGAGATGCGTTGGGGTCTCTTCCCTCTCAAAGGCTGTCATGGGGAGCTTACAGGGTGAGACATCTCCCACTTCCTCGCATAGTTCTTGGAGGGGTTGGGGGGAGAAGAAGGGGGAAATGTGATGTAATGAGACATAGAGATGTGTCAAGCTTTCCTCTCCCACCCCAGAGGCATGGCTTGAAATCTCCCCACTTCTCCGCTCAGTTCCAGTCATCTTACTCCCCTGTGCCAAACTGGGGGTGAAAGCAATCCCACAGGCAGCTCCCATCTCCGAAACAGGCCGAGGGATCACAGGGCAGGCACACACACAACAAGCCATCGGAGCAGGGGCTGGCGTCAGGGCAGACACACTTGAGCAGATCCCAGATCTGCAGGAGATACCAGCACTCATGGAGCCTCCTGCAGCTCGGCGCCCTGCCAGCCTGCCTCTGCCCAAAATCAGAGCCCTCAAGCTACAACATGCAGTGGCTCCAGCACCCTTCACCCAACCCTTCGAGGACTCTGCTTGACACCCAGACACCTCCACCAGGAGCTGAAATTATCCAAAAGGAAGGATTGTGTCGACATTTCTTTTAAAACTCTCAGCAGTTTCCTCACGAAAGATGCAAGCAAAATGCTGAAATAAAACCCTCCTTGTGCAGCGTGAAGGCAGCATCCCCAGCAAGCTTCAAACACCAGACAAGGAAAAATATTAAAGAGACTACAGAAGCCCAAAAAGCAGCCCAAAGCATTTCTACACCCATATTCTTTCTGGGCCAGAAAGGGTGAAAATGCCTTGGGAGTAGCAGTGGGACATAGCTTTTAACACCCACATGACACAAAAGGGACTGTGTCCTCCACTGTGTCACATCATAGCCTCTGTCCCTGTTGCAAGGAATCCCTACAGAATCCCACCCAGGGTTAGCCATACCAATTCAACCACAGCAGCCAGGAGGATCCTTTATCAATCCTTGCACACCCCAAAGGGTCACCCACATCCAACACATCCCCCTCAAACCTCCTGAGCCAGCTCCATGGAGCAGTACCATCACGTACTGGTTGAACTGGCAGGCGATGCCTATCGATACAAGACGTGCCTTCTTTTTGCACAGCTCATTTCTCTCTCCTGAATGAGAATAGCTTTTCTGGCAGCACCGGTAGCCCACGCTCAAGAACAGCTTGCTGTCTGTACTCAGAGCACTGAAGTTGCAGAGCAGCCCAGCACAGGCGAGCCCAGCATTGCTGACTCCTTCAGACAACACTCCTGGTGTTTAAAAAGCAGCTGTCTCAGTGCAAGGCTGGGCAGATCTGAGCAGGGACTAGTAAAGCAAGGGGTGGCTGGGATTCTCCCTCAAATACATGCCCCCATGGGGGCAGGGAGACCCAGCTGTGCTGATTATTGCAGGAGATAGAATTTAAACCCACTCTTTCTCCCAGTAATTCTACAGCTTTTCAAATGGAGTATCTGCAACTCTCATGCTGTCCACATGGACTGTTTCAAAGGATCCCAGATGAAGAATGTAGACAAGCAGTCCCCAAGATCAGCTACAGCTGACACCCAGCTCCCCAAAACAAGGGAGAAAGGCAGTAGGTAACTCTTCGTCACAGCATGTCCCCAGACCAGACCTGGAGAAGACAAGCCTATCTCCACAGCACCATGAAGGCTGCACAGTCCTCTCCCTCCCACCATGTTCTTCATGCAACATAAAATAGTCTTTTCACATCCAGTCTCCCATTTGTAAGAGTCACAGTGGGGGATTAAAAGAAAAAGCAAAGCAAAAAATCTGACTAGACCATCTCTTTCACAGGCTTTCCTTGTACAATTCTCTCACATTGGCCTGATACCTCCTTGTGCCACACAGGCCCTTCAGCATCTTTCATGAAGGTCATTTAGCAATTGCTTCTTTCCCCTGTATTGATCTCTCTGCCAGTAACCCACCTCTCAGCTCACAGAAGATCTAGCAAAACAGCCAGAAGCTGCTGCAGACCTGGAAGAGCCCTTCAATGGGTCTTGCAAATTCCCGGGATGCTTCTGTTATAGAAGTTTTATGGGCTGTCCTTCCCCAAGCCCTACCTGGAGACAAAGGCAGCAGAGCACGCTCCTGCCAAAACTCCTCCAGTTGCCCCTTCACCTGTAAATGCCCTCTCAGGCCATCCCAGAAGGGTTTTGTTTGCTGTTGCTGAATCCAAGCATTCAGGAAACAGAGCTTTAGTGGCAGAGAGCAGGATGATGCTATTTATGTATCTTCTTCAAGTAGGATTGCCCAAATAGCCTGGAAGCAACGTCACCTCCAGCAGCCAGTCGGACCCAGCAATAACCCCATGCCAGATCTCTGCTCCGACAGCTCCAGAAGATGATTCACCAAAGAGATATTCAACCCGGGATCTCCCCATCCGGAGGGAATACCCAGTGATCTGATCTCTCAGACACTATATTTTACTCAGCATTTAACACTGGCAAAACACTTGATAGGACCCAGAGGGATTTCTGCATCTGCTGATCCGCTGCCTCTTCTCTCCGTTCCTCTCCAAGTTTTCATTGTTGCCTTGAATTTGACTTCAAGCTTGTTTCTTTTACGGTGTGACACTGATACGATCACAACATATCTTCCCAGAACTTTTAAACCTACTGACCCACTTCCAGCCAAGTCTATCAGGGCAGGTGCAGACCTCAGAGATAACATTCCTGCAGCCACAGAGAGCAATCGTGGGATGGGCTGGGGCTCAAACTTGGCTTAGACATCACATAACACACACACAGAGTGGGACACTACCGGGCTTTTTTCCCCCCAACCACAGGGAAACAGAACAGGCTTCAGAATTAGACCTTGTAATTTAAAACCCAACTGCTAGACAAAGCCAGAAGGATTGGCCTTTGCAGGCTCCAATGCCTGCAAAGCAGCACATCCAAAGCCTTTCATCTACAAGGCCAGAAGTGAGGTGAGACCCCAGGCTTCAGGTGACAGCTGGGGGGGGCTGTTTCTGAACCAGCCACATTGCAGTTGCCACCCCTCTCCCAGCAGAGCAGCTGTGCACTGGTAGCAGAGATGCTGCTGCAGTCACTGTAGACACATACCCCACACCCAGAGCACCTCACCCTTGTCCTGTTCCCTATCACACACCTCCCCAGGACCTACCAAATGAAAAACAACCAAGAACTCCAGTAAAGGAGCCATAGGTGCACCACAGGAGAGATCAGGGATGTTGCAAACATCTGATGTTCCTGCAAGAGCAGGGCACAATTCCCTGGGCATCCTGGGAAAGGGATCACAGCCCATGCTACACAACAGGTTTCCTGCCAGCATAGGCAGATGCAGCGTAAAAAAGCTCAAGTCTCAGGACAACCACCCCACAAACTGGTATCCTGGAGATTTAACATCCCTGAAGAGCACTGTATTGGGTTTGCATGGTGGTTTCTCTAAGAAGCTGCTGGAAGCTTCACCTATGTCCAACTAAGCCAGTGCCAGACAGCTCCTAGACAGGCCCACAAGGCAGTGCCTCTGGAATAACATACCAGAAATACGGGGAAAAAAATCCAACAAAACACCCAGAGCAACTGCTGCCAAAGAGAAGAATGAGAATATGTGAGAGAAACAGCTCAGCAGACCCCAAGGTCCGTGAAGGAGCAGGAGGAGATACTCCAGACACCAGAGCTGAGATTCCCCTGCAGCCTGTGGTACAGACCATTGTGAGGCAGCTGTGCCTCTGCAACTCATGAAGATCCACAAGGGTTCAGAGATCCACCTGCAGCCCATAGAGAATCCCATGCCAGAGCAAGGGCATGCCTGAAGGAGGCTGCGACCCCGTGGGAAGTCCATGCTGGAGCCAGCTCCTGGCAAGACCTGCGGCTCCATAGAGGGAAGAGCCTATGTGGGAACAGATTTGATGGCAGGACTTGTGACCCCATGGAAGGGAGACACAATGCAGCAGTGGAGGCTTTGCATTGGAGGAGTTCATGGAGAGCTGTCTCCTGTGGGAGGACCCCACACCTGAGCAAGGGAAGAGTGTAAGGAATCCTCCCTCTGTGGAGTAAACAGACAGTGACAGCTGGTGATGCACTGACTGCAGTCCCCTTTCCCTGTCCGTCTACACTGCTGGGGGCAAAGAGGTAAATAATTTGGGAGTGAAGTTAAGCCCAGGGAAAAGGGAGGGGTGGGGGGAAAGTGTTTTAAGATTTAGTTTTTATTTCTCAATATTTGATTGGTGATAAATTAAACTAATTTCCCCAAGTTGAGTCTGTTTTACCCATGACAGTAACTGGTGAGTGATCTTTCCCTGCCCTTATCTCACCTCATGAGCCTTAAGTTGTATTTTCTCCCTGCTGTCCAGCTGAGCATGGGAGTGGCAGAGTGGCTTTAGTGGACACCTGGCAGCCAGACAGGGTCAACCCACCACAAGCATCAGCATCCCGTTACATCCCGCCTCTTCCTGCGCCCAATTTCCCCACTCACAGCAGAAACGATTCCAGGTGCCCGCTTGATACACCAAGAACTGCAAGAAGAAATCCTTTCTTGCAGGAAGCATGCAGAAGCCTGGAAATGTGGGCTAACAATGCAAGATCACCCCAAATTTCTCTCCCTCTTCAGCTTCTGTAACCATTATCCTGCATGCCAGGCCTGCATTAACTCCCACACAGGAGTAGGGTGGGAGATGGGCACAGCCCGTGCTGGATCTCTGGCCTGGAGGGATGATGCCTGACCCATACCCCATACCCAGTACCAGACCACCTTTGCCACCAGTCCCTTACTGGACATCCTGTTCATTAGGGACATGTTGTCAGCCCACAGCTCACAGCCTTGTCCAGGTGGCTGCCCAATTTACTCTGCCTGCCCCAACTCAGGGACAGGAATCTGTGTCAGACGATCTGAAGTTATTATCTGATTAGCCTATTTGATATTGCAGTGCCTGATTCAATACCCATTGAAATCAAAGGCCCCTTGATCTCAACAGGCACTAAATCAAGCCCTGGCTCCCTCCAGCCGAGCACAACCATCCTGTCTTCCCCAGTTACTCCAGAAGCCCAGGCCACTGCTGCATAATTAGAGGGCACAATGCTGGGTTTAACCCAGTGCACCAACATGGCTTTTCTTATCAGCTGTGAATTTCCCCTTGCTTTGGACTTCGTTCCAGAGGAGTTAAGTGCTATTAAAAGCTTCTGTAACCATAGAATCATAGAATCGTTTAGGTTGGAAAAGACCTGTAAGATCATCAAGTCCAACCATTAACCACTCACATCTGAGGATCTCCAAGCACTGCAGAGACACCAGCGAGTTATGTTAGCAGCTCTCCTAGGAGAGTTTGAGCAGCTTTTAATACAAGGCAGAAACGGAAGCACTGGGAGATTAAATTGGTTCTATCCCAAAATGTCCCTGGGCTCAGTTACCATCTTACTTTCACAGCAGAAGCAAGTCAGAAGAAACCACTCCAAGTTGCAGCAAAGACAGCAGGAACCTGGCCCGTTGCAATTTGAGATGCTATTTATTTTGCTTTTGCTCGTTCAGAAGCAGAGCTGCCCATGTTAGCAGCTATGTCAGTTCTTGGCTCCACAGGGCCCAGGCTAAAAGACAAAGCAGCATAGGGAAGAGTAAAGTGGAAAGTGTTCAGCTTTGTGTAAATAAGTGAGAGATCATTTCTGGGAACCTGGCACCTGTCCCTGATGTATTCTAGAGCAAAAGGGGACACAGGGTCTCAGTCTTGCCACCCTCTGGAGACATGTTCCTCAGTTCAGCTTTTTGCATAACAAATTCAAGGCAGCAGGAAGACATCCACCTGTATCTGGCTATATGTCACTGAGCCTTGGAGTCTGTCTGATCCCAGAAACCCCAAAAGCATAACAGAGTAGAAAAGGGAGACTCAGAGCTCTCCTCCAACAACATTACCCTGTCCCCATCTTCTAAAATGTCCTAGAACAGGGGCTGAGAAACAGCTCAGGAAGGAGTGCTCCTGCCTCCAGCACAAGGGATTCACCATGTGCTGCTCCAGCAACAGCCAAGACAGTAAAAATTGTTGCACAAACAAGGAGAGAGGGATGGAACGGGGCAGCAAGCAGGATACACCCTCCCTCATTGGAGCAATCACTTCCTGTTCCGCTCTGCCAAGAGCAGGAAAATCCCTTCCATAAATAAAACAAACAAATAAAATAAAATCCTGGGTTTGGGGAAAAGGAGAAAAATCCAGTGCTAAACCAAGACAGCACATTTCTGGGCCGTGCCAGTTGGCAGCAGGACTAAGCAGCAGGAGCAGTGAGCAGTGGAGTTCACAGCAATGAGCACTGGGAGCTGTGGGGAGAGTGGTTTATAGGCCAAAAAGTGGCTTTATAAAAATGGATCTTTAAATATTTGCTCTGACGTGTCTTGAGTCCCATCTGCTGTGGTGGTTAAACGCTCACAGTCCTTGCCTGTGTCCAGGTCCTGCAGGAATCTGGGGAGAGCAACAGCACCAATTCCCAGTCCAGACCCAGGGTCTCCAAGCACAACACCAACATCTCCATGCGAATCCAGCCCCTTCCTACCTGAGGTATAGAAGAAACAGATACGGAAAACAGTTACTCCTTTCCCACCTCTCAAAGAGAAATGATAACATCAAGTCATCCAAAATCCCTAGATCTGCTCATTTTGGTGATGATGGAAATATTACCTTCTAAACCAGCTAGTCCAGAATAGTCAGGGGGTGGCAGATTGAGCAAGCATCATCATAAGAGGCAACCCTGTTGTCTGTCCTAGGGGTCTTCAGCCTGGACACAAAGACCCTCCAGGCCACCTCTGGCCACTCCTGTCCTTGGGTGAGCCTGAACACCAAAGAGCAAAAGTGAAAAGTGGTTCCTACATGGCAGATCTGGCACAACCAGCTTCCCAACCTACTTTCTACATTGCTGAAAGAAACACGACTCCTTCAAAAGGCTTTTGGCTGGGTTTTCCACCCCCAGTCTCCAACCCTTTCTGTGTTTATGGACTCCGCTCCTCCCAGTACAGAGACCCTCCCAGTGCTTTCAGAAAAGCAGCAGCTGCCAGCATCAGTGAGTCCCAGGATCTCCTCTCTCACTCCTGGATGGGATTTTGGGGTGACCAAAGGCAATGTTTCACAGTCCCCCATAGTTCTTCCTATCCAAGGACAGGATTCAGGACAGGGAGCAGGTGCCTGATCAAGTCCTTGTGGGGTTTCAGCCTGGACAGGAATGCTGCCTCGATGCCTGGAGCAGGGAGGCAGTGCAGGCAGGACATCACAGTCACCTCCCAGGAACAACTCAGCGCCACGCAGGGAGCAAAGGAACATGATTCAGGCACAATTTCTGGCTCAGAATTGGCCTGAGCCTGCCCATGTCCAGCTTCTTTTGTAAGCTGAAATCACAGGGTTTCTGAAGCTCCTTCACTCTAGGAGAGCAAACAGCTGCAGCAAGCTGGATTCCCCACCATGCTGCTGTAGGGCCTTCATTTCCCAACAACTGCCTGTCTCGAGCTGAGAAATGCTGGATGACCTTCCCTGCACAGCACCCAGCCCCACCTGCACTGAGCTGCCACTCCCTGGCACCCTTCTGCAATGCCCACCCCTCCTCCAGCCCCCCAGCCCCAAACACACTTCTTCACTTATGAAGAGCCTGAAGGTGCATCTACAGCTCAGGGAAGCAGCATTCAGGCTGCTTCATTTTCCATTCTCCTCCTCTGGCTTTTTGCTGAGGCATGAGAGCCTTTTCTGCACCCTGCACTGCTGAGCAGCCTCCACCTCCCCAGCTCCAGAAGCCTTTCCTCTCCCTGCGTTTGCAGTGGATCTGCTGAACAGCTCAGAAGCAGCCTGCATGAAAGGTACTGACAAAATAAAGTTGGATTGTACTGCATTATTGAAAAAGTGACCTCCAGTGGTCAATAAAGCCTTTGCCCACCGTTTCCAGGCAGCGGTGCCTGTTGTCAAGCTCTGCCGCGGTTCAGCAGGACGGCGGCTCGTCTCTCCCAGTCCCAGCTCCCACGGGTGGCTCGTTAAAACTCAGACTCTGCACTTTGGTAACGAGGAGCTCAAAGCACTTTAATGCACGGGTGCAATCATGAATGCAAACAGGCTGCAGGCAAGCGAGCAGTGTAAGAGCAGGCTGTTCCCCAGCCCCAGCCCTACAGCAACTGGCTTTAGGCGAGCGCACAGGCTCTGATAAGAGAAGTTGGCAGAAGGCACAGTTCTAGGATGAGGCATTTTTCGGTTTTGCTGCAAACCCTCAGCCACACTGTGTGGGGAGAGGGAGAGGGTTTCAAGGGACACTATTCCCTGTGTCTCAGCAGTGCTGAGATCAGCATCTGAACCAGGAGGATGCTGATGAACCTCATGCAGGTGGCACACAGGTTCCCCTCCAAGATGCCCTCTGCTGTGCTGCAGCATTTCCACTCCTTTCACATTTGATTTTTATGAACAACTGCACAAACAGCTTCCTCCCTCCCCTACCCCAGCTACAGAAGGCAGCAGGATTCTGGCACATTTATTTTAACCTTTTGGTGGAATGGCCACCTCCCTCCCTCATCATGTGGTTCACAGACCCAGAACTGAGAGAGGGGAATTGCTGTTCCCCTTAGTAGGCATCCCAGCTCTCTCCTCTGGCTCTGCTCACATGGTTCTTGCAGCCAACAACTGGTACATGGCATCCCTCCCAAGAGGGTAGGAGCAAGCAGCTCCAGCTGAAATGGTGATTTCAGAGCTGCTCTGCAGACTTTGGCATCTGGCATGGCTGTGGAGCCAAGGGCAGGACACCTTCAGGCAGAGCCAGGTAGCTGTTCTGTTGAGCAGCAGGTTGCAAGTTCCCTGAGGAGAAGTGGACCATGACATTTGGTGGGCTAAAATCATAAGGCTGAACCCCACAGTCTGCAACAAGGGGCCATGAACCAAGAAGGGAAAAAGATGGGACCCAAGCTTTTGGGGTGATAGTACAGCCAAGCCCCAGCTGCCTCAAGACTACAAAGCCCTACTCCTCCTGCCATGGATGTTGGGCTCACCTCATCAAGTAGAGACCTCATACAAAGTTTGGCATGGTCCTGACACCATTGTCACAGGCAACCCCTCAGCTATTTGTCCTCCTGAGGCATAGAATACATCAGCAGCTCCTTGCAGCTCTAGGACCTGGAAGTATTTCCCAGGAAACATCTCTGAGCTTAACTTTATGGGGCAGTCATAGAAAGGGTGGCTGTTCTGAGCTGCTGCAAGCTCCCACTGGGATATGTCACACCACCTGGTCATAAACCCCTTCTTCCACTTGCTGCTGGCATGGGGTTATTCCTGGTGAAAGCAGCTCTGGTAAGAGCACCTTCCCCTCTCACCCCACAGGATGAGGTAAAGGATGGTGTTGGGGACTGGAAGTTCACTTATCTCTTTACATGGTTCTGGACTTAGTGTCACTGCACAGGTGCAGGTGTTGCTCAGGGCTCCAGTGGGGTCCAGCAGATCATCCAGGAGCCATGTGGTTACACTCAGACTCACAAAACATCCATTTCTCTCCAGAGGATGAGCACACACCATGTGAGTCAAGCTTGGGTTTGGGGATGCCAAAGGCAGCCACATTCAACCTGCTAAAGCTTTGACTTCAAACCAAAAGCTGAGGCACACAGCTGGGTGGAGATGAGGGACGGGGTGGGATCCTGATGCTGCTTTTGCAGGTCTCATTTGGAGCTGCACCAGCACAAGCTTCCACAAACAGGCATCATACCCAACCTTTGTCCACAACTCCATCCCTGGCAGATGGAGTCTATCAGGTGAATGTCTGCCCAAGTCACAGCTTTGCAGCTTCAGGCTTTAGAAGTTTTAAATAAAAATAAGTCGTAGCCTTGCATCTCAGATCAAGCTCCCTTTTGGATCATCCAAGCCCCAGCTGGGAGTGTTAAACCAGACAGGCAGGACCAGAAAACATTCCCATCCTACCTCTGCAAAGAGGAGCCTCCACTCCACACCCTTCCAGTCTGCCCCTGGGGTATCTGTCTGACAGGCAGAGCAAGGCCTTTGTTGTTTAAGGCAGTCTAACCCTGCAGCCCTTACATCAGTGGGGCAAAATCCCAGCTCTCGATTCCTCCAAGGCTGGATGGACCCTACTTGATTCCTCCAAGGCTGGGATGCAGCTGAGAAGTGGGGTGACTGCAAGGGCCAAGAGAGGGGACACATTTCAGGGCCATCACACACTGCCAAGAGTCAATAGCACTTCACTTTCTTCTGCTTCCCTCCTGCCTCTGCAAACCCTTCTCGGCGTTGCCGGGCGAGCGAGGCTCAACCCGAAACTCGGCTGACCTGCACATGTTGGTGAGTCAGAGCTGGCCGGCCAGATAGACACGCACCAAGCCCTCCCCCACAGCCCCTTCAGCTTCAGCCTCCTTGACATGCCCTCACCAGCAGTTTAAAAAGGGTTTCCCCCCTCCACCCCCTTTTTCTTTCCTGCTCTTTTTTGTCTTCAGTCCTTCTGGTGGGTGGGGAAAATCCCGGGTGTCAAACTTCAAAAGGGAAGCCTGAGTTCACATCGCATTCAGGTCCAATGCGCTCCCTAAGCACAGGCTGGTGCCCGCACCCACACCCGGGGCTGGCAGGAGCTCGCGTGGGGCCCGAGGACTCCGGCACCCGCAGAGGATGAGACCACGCTGCTGCCTCCCCTCCCGAGCCTGATGCAGCAGGGGACATCTATTTGGCTGTCCATGGCTTGTGCACCAGCTAAGCCAGTGATGAGAAAGGAGGTTTGGACGTGGAGCACTCCCAGGGGTGGGACTCAGCCCCCTGCAGACAAGCCCACCCTGAAAGCAGCGTTCTTGGAATTAATCTCTGTAGGAGGGACCCCTTACTTTCTCTCTGCTCAGCACCACACCCCTGACAGTATCTTTGTGGCCCTACCACACATCCCATGAGACGTCTTGGTGGCACAGAACACCCCTAGAATTCCTCACAGCAAATATTTTGCTTTGTGCATTGGAATTTCGCTCTTGGTCTGGTTGATTTTTGCCAAAGGCTGTGCCCACCAACAGAGTAGCCAGACCAAGGAAGAGAGGGATCACAGACCCGCAGCACAGGGGCAGAAGATGTGCTCCATGTTGTACAGCCAAAAAGCAGGAGGCACAAGGAGGCAGCTTGTCCTGTGCAAGGGCTTGGGCAGGGATGAAGGCTGGACAAAGCCTCCCTCACCAAACCTGCTGTGCTGTGCAGAGCTCAGGTGCTCTTTGCACCCTGCAGAGCCAACTTGGAGCAACAGAGCCACCATCCTCAGCCTTGTGTTGCTCCCACAGCAGCCCTGGTCCACACAAGCCAGCACCTCTACATCTCCTGGTTTCCAGAGCAGGGCAGTTTGGACCTGGTGCTTTCATAACAAACCTATTTTCTTTCCTTCAGTCACCTGCAACAAAGGAAACCAGGCACACAGACAGTCGAAGGAGATGTAGCATCTCTTTGATTTTCTATTGTATTCCTGAATAGTAAGTTAAAG
Organism: Brachypodius melanocephalos; assembly: GCA_013398615.1. NCBI lineage: Eukaryota > Metazoa > Chordata > Aves > Passeriformes > Pycnonotidae > Brachypodius > Brachypodius melanocephalos. The sequence continues at coordinate 5,155,831 of VZSR01000598.1, forward strand.
CCTATTCACAGTTGATTTGGTTCTGTTTTCGGTAGCATGAGACCCTCAGCTCATGGGTAGATGAGCTCTCCCACAGAAGAGCTGGCAGGAGCCAGTCTTGCAGAGTTAGGAGCCAGGCTCTCAGGTTCTGAGAGGTGAGTCAGAAACCCAACACACAGCAGAAAAGGAGGATGCTCAGAGCACAGGCGCCCAAACCAGTGTGCTTATACCACGAGCCCCAGTCAGGGACTGGAAACATCTTCACTTCCTGCCAGGAGCAGAGAGAAACGTCAGAGCAGCATTTTGTTGGAAGGGGATAAGCAGCAGCGTGGGAGGATGTGTTGATGCTCCCTCCCCAGAGAAAAGGACACAGTTTTCCATGAGAAAAAGCTGTGACATCGAGGATGGAAAGCACTGGACAGGGAGTGCTACAGCCTCTCCTGATGGCCAGGATACATCAGGGCAGCTCTGACACCCAGGCTGACCTGCAGAATCCCTGGCAACCCACCTCTGCCAGCCACCTTACAAGTATATGCACCATGATTTTAGTCCCACTCTCCTCAGCATTATTTGCCGTGTCCTTAGCCATGGCAGCCAGCACTGCCTGGGGAGGGGCCCTTACCCCACCTCCACTGCTGGGCACACCGGCTCTCGAGCACCCATAAGGAGCAGAGGACAAAATACTGGAATAAACAGGACACCAGCCTACTAAAAGCCTTGAATAATGATTTCTGTACACAGTGCCAGCAAAGCAGTTGGGGACACACATTAACTGTGGATATCTGCTATCAAGATACCTCCTGCAGGCTCAGTTCCACCTGCAGCAAGGTGCTCAGCTCCACCAGCCTACAGAGGCAGCTGGGCACAGAGAAACAAGAAGCCTCACTTCCTCTCACAGTTCACGGTGCCCAGCAAATAATCAACCTGTGTCTAACATGTGAAAAACATTTCTTTTATTTCATTTACCCTCTGTCTCCCTCCAGGTAAGCAGGGACCTCCAAAAATCCCACCATGCAGATGTGGATAGGATGCTTTGAGCAGCACTCTGTTGCAGTGGAATAAAACCCTACTCCAGGATTGCTGGGACAAACCTTGATTTTAAGAAAGTGCTGAAGTTGCAAGGCAGCTTAAGAGAAGGAACAGCCTTGCAAGTGAGGCCTTCCCAAGGAGAGACAGGGCAGGAGGTCCCCAGCATCTCCCATGGGCTGTCCCCAGAAAACCCTTCACCCCCACAATGCCCTTCTAAAGGGGCTTTCCCTGCAGGACACTGGCAGGAGGCCAGGAGCCAAAGGAAGGGGGATGCAGTTCCTCCAGCCTGTGAGCCAAGAGGGGTGCACGTGACGAGGTGTTGGCTTGGATTTCCAAGCTCTGAGAGAGCACCAGCTGCTCCTGCCCATCCCTTTCCTTCCAAAGAGGCCCACAGATCAGGTTTCCTGGGCTGCCACATCCAGGTGAGTCTCCATAGATCTGGCCAATGTCCTCTTCTCTCAGTCATTCCACAGAAATGCCAGACAAGCCCTTCAGCAGGGGACTACTGGAGCATCCCTGCCAGCTCCAGCTGATGTGTGGGCAAGGGAAGACTGCTCCTCACCTCCCACAAGCCCAGGGGATGCAAGAGGTGCACTGGGCAGGGACTCACCCCAGCAGAAACCAGATCTGGGCTGCTCCAGAACCAAAAATAACCTGCCAGCTGCCCAGGAAGAGAGGAGAGCCAAGTGCACACAGATCATGCACATGTCAAGAGGGGAGTTATCTGCATCCATCTTCAGGGATAACAGAGGGGAGCATGGGGTTTGGTGCAATTCAATACAGAACAGCAGAACAGCAGCACTAAACAGCCGTCAGGCTTTTTCGGGGCTGCAAAGCAGCAGACGGTAATAACCCCCGGGGTCTCATCCTCCATCTGGGGAAGAGCTGCCATGCCTGGTTCCTGGGAGCCACAGAGAGCCCCAGTGCAGCTGTGCCAAGGAGAAGAATCCCTGCTCAGTCCCTCCTGCCCTCCCCCAAGAGGCAGCAGCAGCAGCCAGAGCAGCTGGGAGTCCAGAGAACTTGCAACCTCGTGCTGGGTCGGAGGGTGTTCTCCCACCTCCAATCACTCCAGCAGCAACCACCCAGAAATGCTTTCCCAGCCTGAGCAGGGGTGAGCAGTGCTTGGAGAGGGCTGGAGAAGCAGGAAAGAAAATCTGAATGTGCAAAACAGAGCAAGGAGGAACATCCCATGCCAGCCTCCTGCCAGAGGCTCTTGGTGCAGACACACCTTGTGTTTTCGAGGAGCAGCCAGAGCCCTGATCCTCACAGTTGTCAGGGAAGAGGGGAAGATAGAGAGAGCTTTTTGTCCCTTGGCTTAGCTGTGATGGGACAGAGAATCCAGAGGTGCCTTTGAGATGAAGGAAGGCAGTCAGACTTCATAAACAACAGCCCTTTGAGCAGTCCACATCAGAAATACATGTTTTTCTTATTCCCATTATTACACACTGATCACTACCAGAACTGAGGAACAGGGTTAGGCTGAAGTAGAAAAGCAGCAGGTAACATTTCTGCATCAACCCATACTTCAAGGAATTGTTTTCCCTGCTCATTCCCAAATAATCTACTTTTCTTACTTCTTCCTGCCACCAAGGCACTCACAACCTGATGTTTCTGAACCTGTCACCTCAGAGTGGGTCAACACCTACCTCCAAACCCCAGAAAGGAGACGAAAGGAACAGAAACTCCAGGTGCAAATAACCCAGCACCTTAACTTCCTCAGCCTCCTGAAGGCACCAGCACAGCTCCAAGCACTGTTACCAACAGCCCAGGGGAGGGCATTCCCAGGGCACACCTCATGGAAAAGCTCTATAAAACAGAGCCAAGCCCTCAGCAGGTACAAGCTGACCTCAGTGAGCAGAGCCACAGCAGAGCTGACCTCATGGGGAATGCAGGAATGTTTCCAACCAGATTTGGGAGGGAAGCTGGCATGAACAACACAAAGGTGCAGCACTGCAGGATGCCAGCATTTGCATTCATGCCACCTCCCAGGGTTGTGCATGGGAGCAGGGCTGCTCCCACTTTTTCTGAGCCAGCCCCTCTGGGCAGGAAGAGACAAGCATGAGCTTCATGCTCCTGGAGCTGCAGTCCTCCCTTCTCCAGTGTGGGAGAAGAAAACAGCATCAAACAAGTTTTGGGCTGTCGCTTCCTGGCATCCTTGGCAGTGCTGCCCATGCCAGCACAGCGTTCTTCCACCTCCTTCCCATTGCTCAGGCTGCAGACAGAGAACAAGTGGCTCTGATTCCCAGCCTGGGGGTAACAGTGGCTGGGTGAGGATGAAGCCAGTTCCTCCCCATTTCCCAGATCTGGGGCACTGCACCAGCCAGCAGGGAGCATCTTCTTTCTGCTGTCCCACCTCCTGGTGCAACAAGGACCAGGTGAAACCCCTGCACAGGGCAGGGGTTCCACTTCCATGGGAAAAGCTCATCTGGGCAGGGTGGGAGAGGAAGCCCCGGCACCTTGCAGATTCATTGCAGCTTCTCCCTGGAATTGTTTGCACAGAGCTGCTCTGTCCAGATCTTCCTGCCTCTTGCTCGAAGGAAGAAGGTACCAGCCTCTCTCCCACATCCAGACTTTGTTGGCTCTGCTTTCTCAAGAGAATTTCCATGCACCTTTGGACCAGAATTTCTGGTTGCCATCACTACGTTTTCTGGGCCAGAGGATTTAGGATCCAGCATTGCCTACTCTGCACTACCAATCTTCCTGCTGTGGGGAAAACCCTTTAAATCTGCTTTCCAGTCTGAGTTCCCAAAGCACTGACCAGGGATTAAGACCTCCCTGACCTGATCCTCAGCATCCCAAAGTGCTAACTCAGACACACAAAGAAAGCAGAAGCTCCACACTGGTGATCTGCACCATCTAAAAGTCTTTTATTTCATTTTGCTTGCTCTCTCATTTTAAGCTAGCCACCAATACCTTGGGAAACACAGGCTAGAGAGACTTAGGATTTATTTTTGAGAGCTTAACATCCATTATGCTCTTAAAAAATTTATGCCCTTAAGCATCTCCACAGTGGCTGCTGAACACCCATTAAAAAAATTTCATCCATTGCTTAAGCCTGACAAGTCTCACCTTCAAGAGATACCCGTAAAGACCTGACAAGACAACTCAGCTTGAGCCCTGGGCTCCTAAGACCTGACCATACCACAAACAGCCCTGGAAAACACATTATCCCCCAAGAGAGCAAGACACCAGAGGTGAGGTTTATATCCCAGAGCAACCACGGTGCGCTGACTTCGCCACAGACGACTGTGGCAGGACAGCTTGATGTGTCAGTTGGAAATGCAATTAACTTCGATGTGCGAGGGGATAAGGGAAGAACTGAGGTTCCTATGGATGCAGTTGCTTAGTTCTTAATTCCTCTAGCAATGCTAGCCTAGCAATGTTATCCACGTTTCATTTCTACCCTTGCCAGAGTCAAAGTTCCCTTCAGCCTTGGGGATGCCTGTGCATATGGGAAAGTCACACAGTGTAAAAACTGCCACTGCACCCAGGAGCTGTTTGCAAACAGCTTCACCTCCAAGACCCCCATAGTTCCTGCTGCCTCCTCCAACTGCTGCATTTCACCCTTTGGGGCTTCTGCTCCAACATCAGGCAGGAAGGGTCTGGGCTTAGCCTTAGTCTGAGGAGGACTGTGTCAGAAGCAATCAGCTCAGGAGGTGTGGAGGGGAGCACATCTCAGCAGCCTCCGTGCAGGGCTCCTTAGAGGCACCTGCTGCAACACAACCATCACAATGTGTTAGGCAGCTGTAAGGCTGCTAGTATGAGGCTCCCAAATGGCAGGCAAGGGATGAAAAGCAAAAATGCATAAGCAACAGAGCTAAGACAGGCCTGTAGGTGAGCTTTCCTGTGCCCTTCTCCACCAGAGAGCTTCACCAGGTCCCTGTGGAGTCCATAATTTCCCCTCAAATGCTCTATCAGGGTTCACACAGCCCTGCAGGCAGGTTCCTTCTGGGCCAAGCACAGCACACACATGTACAGGAGGTGTTTGCAAGACAGCAACTTGCCAGCATTGCAGCACCAAAGAGGACAGGGAGCACAAGGAGCACAGGGAGTGAGTGACTGGACCAAGGTTCAGGCCAGTATACAGCACCCACCATCTCACTCCTCACCTAGCCTCTGAACAGACTCTGGAAAGCCACCAGGCACTGCACAAGGTGTTAGACTGAGCCACTACCATCTTCCCTGCGTCCCATAGGATCCCTGTTGTTCACAGTTCACTGTAAAGGTTGCACTGGTGCTTCCATAAACTGCTGTGAACTGGCAACAGCAAGGGCAGGACCCCTTACAGTTCCTTGTCTCAGCATCCCTGAGGCAGCAGGCTGGCTGCATCCACAGTACAGCAGCACCATGGGCTCCCTGCAGCCCAGGTTCCTTGAGGGATACAGCAGTCAGCAGCTCACCACAGGCAGCCTCTCCCACTCCACTGTTTCCTTTTGCACAGAAAAGAATGTGATACAGACTCTGCTGCAGCCCAGAAGGGTCTTTCTGCTGCCCTCAGTGTGTTCAAGAGATCACAGCTGCATGGGTTGTGCTCCAGCACCCAACCACATGAGACTCCGCACACAGGGAAGACAGGGCCAGGCACAGCAGAGCTCTCCAGATACCAGCTCTGATGGCTTCAGCCCTTCTGCTCCCACCATGTCATTCATGCACCAGGAGCTTTCTGCATCCAAGGAAAGAGTTCCTCTGCTCTGGGTTTGAATTTCACTCAGACAACTCCACAAACAAACAAGACCAGCACCTCTGCCACACTGGACCAGGCACCAGTCTGGAAGCATTTTGGACACTATCCTGAACTCAGAGCACAGAGCAGTTATATTCCAGTTCCAGGCAGGAGCATATGTTCCCAATGCTCTTTGCAACACCCACATTCAGGAGGGAAAAAGGATCAAGTACAGCCCTTCAGCAGGCAAACATCCAGGCTGTGAGGAGGCTGAGCTGCACCCAAAAGCCCAAGAGCAAAGGGCTTAGCCAGGAGCGCTGGGCTCATCTCTGCCACCCAAGCCCTCCCCTTGCCTTCATGCTGGTGATGACCCACGTGTGAAGCACCGTGTGTGACCCTGGGAAGCAAAGGCAGGCCTGGGCCACTTGCCCCACAGCATCACCCAGCATCAGCCAGCTCAGCTGCCAGCTCCCTGCAGCACCACAGCCCCCCCACACCAGTTGTGTCTGGGTGGTTATTCCTGCTTTTCCAGTCAGCAAGGTTCCTGTGCTGCGCTCCACCAGCCTCTCTCCAGCACATTCACCTGCCAGAGAGATTTCATCCCGCTCTGCAGAGGCTCAGAGGGACACGGAGGCAATGACCACCAGCACAGGGAAGCAGGGACAAAGCAGTTGAAAGCAGCCAGTGCCAGGCTGCAGCTGCCCAGCTTCAGTGGGACAGATGTTTCACAGGCACCCCCACCACGATCCCAGTTCGGGGTCGCCCACCCAGCTGTGGCTCCCACCACACACCCAAGGCAGCCCCGGCTGCCCCACAGCAGGCGGGAGCTGCTGAGGGCTGATGCTCCGCAGTCATCTCCCTCCAGGTTTGCACAAGCTGTCTAGAGGTAGCTGCTGGCGAGGGGCCAGGCAAGCCGCGGTGGCTTTGATGTGGGTGTCTGCTGGGCACATGCCAGGGCCGGGCCAGGGTGTTTAGCTGGAGGCACCGGGTGCTAGACTGAATTATGCCGGAGGGAGGAAGAAATCTCCAGGTCACGGCTGTGCCACAGTGTCATGAGGAATCTGCCGCGCTGCCCACGTCGTCGCTAACTCCACGCTTCTCTCCAGAGCTCTTTATCTGCGGCGGCCATGAGCGGGGATGTCTCCCCTGCAAGGAAATAGATTTTCCGTGGCATGAAGAGAGCTCGGGGTTTCGGCACTCACATCCCGGCAGCTCCGGGCTCCCAGACGGAGAGCGCCGGGAGGAGGATGCTCTGGCGGGGATGCAGGACCGGAGCGGTCCAGCGCAGCACAGCAGCCCCGCGGCGGGCGGGCCCGGCACCGCGCCGGCTGGCGATGCCCAGGCGCCGAAGGAGTTACTGAGAGCGGGAGATGTCGTTAATAAGGGAGGCCACGCGAGTGATTTTTATCTTTAAAAAGCCCACAGCCCGGGTTGCGCGGCTCCGCTAGGGAGCTCGCTCGGGCACAGCCACTGCTCCTTTAAGGTATATAACAACAAAGTGGGTGAACACGCTGGCTCCTCCCCGAGCCGGCACATTCCCTCCGGGTCCCCCCGCCCCAGCCACGAGTGGCAGCGGAGACCCCCACGCCAGGCCCCGGACTACCAGTCCCGGCACACCCCGGGGGTTTGCTCCCTGCTGGGGTTTGTAGTTCTGCCGCCGTCTGTCCGTCCATCCGCGGGGCACCGTAAGGCCACGCTGCTCCCGGCCGGTGGGGCTCTGCTCGGGAAAGGCTGGAGGTTCCATGACAGACGAGCAGCCATTAACCCTTTCGGAGCCCCGCGCCCGCTGGCAGCACTCCTGGAGTCACTTTCAGCGGGGAAGGGGATCCCCACTGGGACCCCACCGCGCCCGGGGCCAAACTCCCATTCAGCACCCCAGCGTTCATTCCCCAGGAGAGCTTCAGCTCCTGTTTTACTAGAGTTTTTACCCCAACTGCCCTCCCTACAGATTTGGCATGAACAGAAATTTTGGTTTGGGTTGCCTCGATGCCAAGTGTCACCCCGAGCCCTGGTCAGATTGTGTCACTGGAGGTGAGCAATGCCCGTCACAGGAGTCACCCAAGGGTCCCCCACACCAGACACTGCCTGTGCAGTAAGACAGGTCCTGCTCTGCTCTGATGAATATCTAGAAACCACGGGACAGGGGAGATGGGAGGGGAAACAGGCAGGATTAGCCCTAGACCACAAGTGCCTGGTCTCCACCCCTCCCAGAACCCTACAGCAGGTGATGCCCAGCCTCCTCCAAGCCTGCTGCTCCCATCGCCAGCAGGGAGCACGATGACAAACCCCACTCAGTCCCCAGCAAGTCCTGTCCTGCTCCACCCAGGACAGATGGGAACAGGATTTGCAGGTAAGATTCCCCATTCATGCTGGTGTTGGAGACAGACTTCCCAGTTTGGGTAAGGACTGTGCTCCAGCACAGCCGCATTTACAGCTGTAACTCGGGGTCAGACCAAGTCCAGGGATCAACTCTTGGCTACACAGCAATAAAAACTGCAGGATATCTGACCTAGCAATTAAAATAAGATCTATATCAGATACCACAGCCCAGCAAACAGCACTGGTTGGCCAGGGCACCTCATGGCTCCTGGAAATGATGCTTTAGAGTGGCAGCAGCAAGACCCCACAGCAGCTCCAGAGAGCCACCAGCTGCTAAGGAAGTCCCTTGGCACAGACTTGCTTTCTCTCCCACAGTGTCAGAGGAACTCCCAGGATCCCACACGACCACAGGAGAAGGGTGAGCACCGTGTCTGTCTCATGATTCAATGAGCTCCTTGGCTGGCAGGGCCCAGGGGAGCACACAGTCCAAGGTGTGAAATGCTCACTGGAAGGAGTAGACCCCAACTGTATCCCCTCTTCCCAAAAGGGCAGCTAAGGAGCTTGCCACACACCATTATCTTGCAGCTTTAGCATCCTGCAATGGTTTTGCAGGAAATCAATGGCCTCCAAATGCCAGAAACAAGGAGACAAGGCACCAATAGCAACCAGCACAGCTGGACAGGTTTGTTAGAGACATGGGGAAGTGTTTATGCCAGGAGCTTTACAATGCTGCCCCTGGAGAGCATCACACAAGCAGCTCTGGGCATGAGATGAGCCACACAATTCACACCAAGACCAACCTGGACACTGCAGCCTCTCCACAAACACCCACAGCTCTGTTTACACCATCAGCAGCTCATTCCCCTCCTCAGCTCTAGCAAGGAACAGATCTGCTTCTGCAGATTGACCTGTGGGCACAGCAAGCCATCAGTGGGCTAAAACACATCAGCATGGACAGAAACCCCCTTCTCCTTTGGGTGACATCACCAGCTGGCCAACACAGCCAGCATTTTCCCCCTTGCAGCAGGATAAGCAGAGGCCATTCGGGAGAGGATCAGCAGTAGGATCCTGGTAGCAATAACCTCCTCAATTCCACCCTTCCAGGATAAGTTAAAAAAAGAATCATACAATTCGCATCCAAGGGACCTTCCAACACTCCAGTAGGAGCATAGAAGGCACCAGGAGAGTTTGTAAGCACCATGTGGGGCACAGGTGCTCAGCCACACAGCAGCAAGAGGCCATGAAGCAATGGCAGGGAAGCTTACAGAAGCACCTGTACCCTGCACAGAGGTTCCCAGCAACACAAGAAATGAGTTGGTGAATTTCGGTGCGAGCAGACCAAATCAAAATACTGAGCAGGTCATCCGTGCCCAGTGCCACGGTGGTGTTTGGGAGGCATTATACAGCTCCCCACCTAAAAGCATGGAGAAAAGATAATTAAATGGATGCTTTGTCAGTATGGTTTCAATCCCTTTTTCTCCAGGATTTCATACAAAGTATTTGACTGCAATACCAAAGCTGCGAGAAAGAGCTAACAGCTACAACAGTGAGGTGACAGCCCTACCCACAGCCCACTCAATCAATACAGATGGATACGCCTCTCCAAGGGCTGCTGGCTTTGGGAGCCGACATGCCCCATTCCCCACACGCTGCAGCAGAACCTGTGGGTCTGCCCTACAAGTCCCCCCAAGATGGGGAGCAGCCTGGGGAGCCAGGCAACATTAAGCTTGCCCAGAACAGAGGAGAAGGTGGCAGAGACCGGCCCTGCTCCAAGAGCTCAGCCTGAAAACCTTGTTCTGGCTTGTTTTCCCACTAGCTTCAGGTGCCTGACTTGTAATAAGTAAGCCTGAAAAGCAGGCTCCTTTTCAGACATGCCAGGCACCCGCAGCTCCAGCTCATAGACGCATCTCCAGGGAGTCAAGTTCCAGGTGCACCCAAAAAAACTCATGTTTCAGCCAATACCCAAAGGCCTCCATTTCCTTGTCTGAGAAAAGCTGGGCAGTGCCCAGGCCCAGGACTTCGAGGCTCAAGGGGAAATTGCTTTATAGCAGCCAGTCTAATTGCACTGAAATTATGAGATCAAGCAGTAAATTCATGTCTGTGTTCATTGCTCTGGGTGGCAAAGCTGCCCTGGCAAGCGCCTGATCTCCAATCGCTGCAAATTCATGTTTCATTGGAAAGGGAAGGAGGGGGTTAATGAAGGAGAGCATTGCCAGTTGGAAGTGCTACCTAAAAAGGGTTTCTCCTACCAGCTGAAGCAAAATGGTTTCTCTTGCCAGCTTGTTTACTCTGCAGCTGAGAGCAGCGGACCGCCAGGTTTTGCTGCTGGATCCTGCTGCAGGATCGACGGCTGCAAAACCAGCCCTGGCACAAGGACATCAGCAGGGCTGGACCAGATGTGGTACAGCTGCACCATCCCCAGCCCAAGAGCAGCCCCACAGTGCCCACATCACAGGCAGTCCCCAGGACCAGCATCATCTATGCCAGAAAATGTGTAGCTCAGTGCTCCAGAGAGCAAATCCTGGGCCCATCCTCTTCTGCTTTGGGGAAATAATGGTCCTCACCATATAAAGGCCAGGTAAAAGCTGGAATTACATTTAACCAAGATGGTTTTACATGAACTGTCCACTACAGCAGCAGGGTCCTTGGGAGCCTTGCCCATGGAAAGGGCACCCAAACCCCAACACCAGGGAATAGGGATGCTGGACAGGATACACAGGTTTGTTTTCCTGAGAAAGGCAAGCACCAAACCCATCCTGCCCCACCTTGCTGCTGCAGAGCCAGAAAATGGACAGGACTCGTTATCCTCTTTAGAAAAGCAAAGCTTGCAATTGTGTGCCAAGACAGGTATCAGCCAGATTCCTGTCTCTGGGAGATTTTGGAGTCCACAGGCCAAACTGAAGCAGCGTGCCTCTTGCAGTGCACGTCCCAGCTCCAGGATTAAAGCCACCGTGTCTGCAAAGAAAACATTGGCACCTGCCAGGAGAGCCAGCCGGGGAGGAGAGCCAGCCTGCAGCTGCTGCAGCCCTGCCGGCCACAACACAGTGCCCAGCACTCAGCGCCAGGATCAGGCCCACATTTTATAGCCTTTATATTAATTACCCAGAGTCTAAATAAGATTAAAGTTTTAATTCCGTCTTCATCTCCTAGAGGCTCCTGCTGTGCTCTCGGGTTTTCCTGGTGCCACGAAGCTTCTCAGGCAGTTACAGCAGAGGGCACTTCTCTGACAGCCAGAGACAGCAGCAGCTCCTGCACCCAGGGCTGCCCCGCGGTGCCCGACCCACCCCCGAGGATGCACCACCCTCTGCACCTCCATAAACCCGGCACAGCTGCAAGCAGAGCTCTGCAAAACCTGACCCTTCACTGAAATCCACAACTCAAGGCCAGCTGGGCCACTCCATGATTAAAAAGCAGAGAGCCAGCACTGGGCAGTGTCCTGAGGCCATGCTCAAGTCATAGGTGGGAAGGTGAGCAGGAGCTCAAGGCAGAGAATGTCTGCCAGGGCAATGCTTTGTGCCTGGCCCCATCTGCGCTGCCCAAGACACCCCATCGTAGCCAGCCAGTGGGCAATTCAAGCTCTTAGTCTGGACTATCTAGGCTGGAGTTTTACAGCTGGAGATGGGCCAGAGAGTAGCAAATGCCAGCTGAACAGGAAAAGAAATCACTGCCTGCGCTGGCTGGATAGAGGATATGGCACAGGTTGGCAGCAGCAGTGCTTGCTGCCCTGGTTCCCCAGTGCCCATGAGGACGGAGAACATGCTGCAAAGCTGCAGCTGGGGCTCAGTTCACAAGTACCAACCCCAAAAGCCCATGATGGCAGAGCCTTTGATCCCACTGAGCAGCAGCAAGACCTGGCTCAAGCCAGCAAAGCACCCAAAGCTCAGCACTGACCTATGCAATGTGTCCAAACCTAATCCTGCTGCACCTTGTAGTATCTGCACAGACCAGCTCCAGTTATCACCTCCTGGACCTACAGCTCCTGTGCAGCCACAGCCCTGGAAAAACCAACTTGCAGCCAGGGAGAATTGCAAGGGAGAGAGTCTGGTGGAGGAGAGGACAGACACAGCATAACCCCATCTCCAACACTGCCCAGACCCACTGCCTTGAGCTAAAGCCACACCTTTGGACAAGGTTGTGATCAGTTTTTTATGTTACGAACAAGGAACAAGAGCACCCTACAGGAGCTTGGGAAAGCACAGAGTATCATTCACCCTAGTTTGTGTGGCTGAAGGCAGATTGTGGAGAAGGTTGCTCCATGAACATACAGGACTTAGCCCCTTAGGGAGCAATGAGCTGCTCCAACCACCCTTCCACAGGAACAAAATCTTCTGTGGTACTGGGTCTGCTTCCATTCTCTTGAGTGGAGGACATGGTCAAGCTGAGCCAGCAGAATACAGCCAGGCCAGGAAACAAGAAAAGCCCTCCAAGCATCCCCCTCAAAGCCCCCCATGGAGCCCAGGTTTTGCACAGTGAGCTGATGACCATGGTGATCACCCTTTGTCACTATTCCTGTGGTTTGGAGTTTGAGCTGCACAGCAGGAAAAAGGGCTTCAGAGGTTTTCTTTCCAATGGGCTCCCCACCACACACAGAGATGAGGCTGCCCACAGCTGTTGCTAAGGTATGTATGCCAGGGTGACCCCCAAGGCAGGCACCCAGCCTGGAGGACCTCTGCAGTCAGTGGAGAAACCCCCTCCTCTCTCCCCTGCCTTCTGCTTTCTACAGAAGATGTCGTTTCAGAAGCAGCTCCCGTTGCCCTGGCACTGCAGTCCCTTCCTGGCTACCCATCTCACAGCCCTTTCTCCCACTCAGACACTGCAGCCTTCTGCCCTGAGCCCCTCAGCTCTTACTTGGTGGACAAGGGCTGCTGTTTTACGGTGTCATCAGCTTTGGTGGGTGCTACTGCTCCCCGGGCGTGGTGGTTGGATCTCTCGGTGACTGAGGCTATTAAGCAACAAAAGTGGGGACATCCCTGAGTCTCTGCATCCCCTAAACCCACCCCTGAGCCCCTGCCTCCCTAACGCCCCCAGGGGCCAGCCCAGACCCCTCCCCTCACACCCTTCTGTGAGGAAGAGCAGGGGCCGCGCTGCCCTGCACAGCCAACTCTGCCGTGTGCCCCAAGGCGGGACGGAAGGCCTTAATTAGCCCGTAATTAACCCGCGCGCTGTCCCGCTCTCACTTTGGGGGGAAAGCAGGTGTGATTGGGGCACTTTACGAGGAGTGACTGATGCACGGTCCTGCCCCTGCGTCGGGGCAAAGCGCTGACTCCCCTCCAAACGCGGGGCGCTGGCGGGAGCTCTACAGGCAGGACAAGAGGTGACCCCGCCGGGGGCTGTCGGAGCGGGGGGACCCGGCAGTACTCCCGAGGTTAGGACAGCCCAAAGCGGAGCGGGGCATCCCGCCGCACCCCCGGGGATGGGATCCACAGAAGGTGCCGGTACGACCGAGGGTCCTACTGAGGATACGCGGTACCTCAGGGGTGTCACAGGGCGGGACGGGGCGGGGCGTGCCGCGCCCCCGCCCCCGCGGCTGCTCGGCACCGCCCACAGGGGCGGGCACCGCCCCCCGCTCACCTGTGCGAGGGGAGCGGCGCAGGGAGGCGGTGCCCCGGCTCCGCCGCCGCTCGGGCGGGACCTCCGGTGCCCCCGGTGTCCCTCGCCCGGCCCGGCCGAGCCCCCTCCGCCCTCACGGGCCGCGCCGCGCCTGACACCATTTGAACGGCGCGAGGCGCCCGCCTAATTCCTATTGGCCGCGCTGCCCGCCCGTCAAGCCGCCCGCCGTCTTTCCATTGGTAGTGCTGGCCCCGGAGGGCGGGGCCCGG
>VZSR01000598.1:5170874-5237128 GCA_013398615.1 Brachypodius melanocephalos
CCCCCCCCCCGGCTGCCAGGATGCAACAAAAGCTCCCCCTTGGGTCCGGCTGTGCCGCGCAAAGCGAGTCCCAGGCGGGGAAGGGGCCGGAGCTCGGGTCCCCTCCCCGCGCCCCGCGGCGGGGGGAGCAGCCACGATCCCCCGGCCCTGCCTCGACCCGCACCTGGGCAGCGCCGCCGCCTCCGCACCCCCCGACGCGCTCGGGAAGTTTTTTTAAGTTGGAGTTTGCTATCCCCGCGCGGGGCCGCTGGGTGGTGCGGGCGGGTTTCCTTTTTTCCCCCTTTTTGTGCATGTATTTTTCTCCTCCCCTCGTTTACCCCGCAGGAACGAGTCGAGGCCGCTCCGCACCCCTCCAACACCTCCCGGTCACCTCAGGAGGGGAGAATTATTATTTCTTTTAACCCTGTGCATAACGCACAGTTTCTAGCGTGCAGCGCAAATCCCGCACATGGAGCCGAGCCTCTACCTCCGCACCCCCAGCATCCCTGAGACCAACTCCCCTTCCCAGCCCCGCGCATCACCGTGAGAGCGCAACCTTCCCTTCTCGCGGGCCGAGAGACCGACCCCACGGGCTTGCGGGGCGGGGAGGGGTTGCGGGGGGGTCGCAGCGCGGCGGAGCCGGAGCGCGGAGCCCCCGGCCCGGCTGCGTCCCCGCTCCGCGCCCCGCGCCCGCAGCGCCCCCTGGCGCCCGCCGCGTGACCCGCAGCGCCGGGGGGGGCCGGGGAACGGGAGGGAGGGGCGGCCGCGACCCCCCGTAGGGGAAGAGGAAGGGACAGGGGCGGCCGCGGTGTCCCCACCCGCCGGTGCTGCTGCCCCCGGGCAGCCCCGTCCCGCCCCGCTCAGCCGCAGGGCTGAGGGCAGCTCCCCTCCCCTGCTGATCCTCCAAATAGCCTCCCCTCAAAAAAACCTGCAATTAAAAATGTGAGCGCTGTAACCCCCTACCCAGGCACAGAGGCACTGCGGGAGCACTGCTGAACGCACCAGAGCTCTCTCTGCGAAACCAGAGCTGTTTGCTTTGAGCGGAGAATATTCACCCATGGGGCCATGGAGAAGCCGCCTACCCGCCCCGGGGCCTCCCCCAGCCCTATCCCGCTCCCTTGCCCCGGGAGTCGAGGCTCCCCGGCCCGTAGGCGGCTGGAGAGGGGCCCCGGCAATGGGATTAGGAGAAATAGCAGCTCCTGCATCCACAGCCCTGGCTGCTGCACACAGTATTTGGGGGAAGTTTTAAAACCCAGGTGCTTCTGCGGACACCTACAGGTCAGCGCAGCCGGCTGCTGAATCTTGAACCCAAATCCTTTTCCTACAGCCCCTGCTCCAGCTAGACAGGGTCAGAGGTCGCTTTAGCCCAACAGCCACACGCACACACATTCATCACCCTCCCAAACTGTTCATCTCCCAGATCTCGGAGTGATAAAGGGGCCATCAGCAGGAGAAGCACCCGTTCCCGCAGGAGTCCACCACCCCAGGCGCCCCTATCCCTCCAAATCTCCCCTCTCCCGGGGGAAACCAGCTCTCGCCCTCTTCCACAGTGGAAGTTTCTGGGGCTTCAGTCAAGGTTTCAAAGGCTGGAATTGGCAAAGACGCCTCCGCATCAGCGGTACACACACGGGGAGGGGGAGTCGGGGTTCGTATGCCACAGGGACACTCAAAAACCCGTCACTGAGGAACGAGGAGATCCCACAGCTCCGCGGAGCCGCGAAGACTCACACGCTCTCGGTGGCGCAGTTATTTATTTATTTTAACGCTGGTACATGACATTTTTCTTCTTACGAAGGCGGCGGCAGCAGCAGAAAACCCATCACAGCCTCTCCTGAAAGCAGAGCCTGGAAACCAGAGTCTCATCTGCATATTCATAAGTACCTGATAAATTAATCATGATGGCAGAAGCATTCAGGCTAGAAGGGAGGTGACAGGGGAAGGTTGCACCCCCCCAACACAAGCCCATCCTCACTCTCGCACACGCTCCTCGTCTTCCAGGCACAAAATGTTTTGATCCCTTCACAAGTCGGCTGAACCCCCTGGGTGCTGCGGGGAAGGGGGCTGTGCCCCCCAACACGCCGGCAGGCACCCACCACACCTCGCCCCCCACCCCTCCGGTCCCTGGCTCCGGTGAGAGATGCAGAACAGATGGGCTGGAGCAGGGTGGAGGACCCAAAATCTGAGAGAGCTCGGCTGTCACCTCTGCAGCCCCCAGCCCAGCCGTGAGTTCTGTTCCCACGCCAGCTCTGGCCCCAGCGCGGTCCAACGTGCCCCAGCACTGCCCGAATTTTAGCTGATTCTCAAGAGTTTGACCCTAAAAATCCTTCCATGTCCTCTCTCCCCTTGATGCTCTCCCGGCTGGGAATGAACGGGCATCGCCAGCGTTTTGTGCCCGGCAGCCCCGGAGCTGGAATAAGGCACAGAGGAGTCCTCTGGAAGGGGCAGGTGGAGCGTGGCTGGCACAGAACCGCAGGAGGTGGGAGATGGGGAGAGCCAGGGGAGTCCTGCACCGTGCCAAGGCAGAGGGAGCCGGCTCTGTGCACACACCGCTCCCTCTGCCAGCTGCAAGACAGCTGTGGCTTTCCCTTCCCACTGCAAAACGCTCTCCACAAGC
Organism: Brachypodius melanocephalos; assembly: GCA_013398615.1. NCBI lineage: Eukaryota > Metazoa > Chordata > Aves > Passeriformes > Pycnonotidae > Brachypodius > Brachypodius melanocephalos. The sequence continues at coordinate 5,173,468 of VZSR01000598.1, forward strand.
AGATCCGCTGCTTGTGGTGTCCTTAGTGTCACCACACTGAACCCCCTTGGTCTGGGGAGAGTCACCCTGCCCCGAGCAGAGATGCTGCCTCCGGGAACAGAGAAATTCAACCCGAGGCTGGAGCCGCCCTCGGCAGAGCGGGCAGGAAGGGCAGAAGGCACCGGGCAGCTGCCTGTGGAACTCAGGAGGGTCCCGATCTCGCCTGATTTCCCTGACCCAGAGGCAATTGCAGAGGTGGCTGCCGGGCTGGGCTGGGCCCACCGACAGCAGAGGGTCAGCATAACCCCAGCACCACACAGGACTCTGCCCTGCACCCCCAACACCCCACTGGTGCTTGGAGGGTTCAGATCTGGCATTAGAGAGTCACAGACCAAGCCCAGTGCCAAAGCCAGCACTTCAGCCAAGTCCTCATGCCACTGAAGCAGCTCAGCCTGGAGGAGGATGTCCCTGCACATCCAACAAGTCTGTCCACACCAGGAGGGACAAGGATGGACATAGAGATGGAGAACTGACCCTCTCCTCTCCCAGGCTGCCAGCTCAGCACCCCCACAGCTCCCAGAGGGAGGCTGGGCACCTACCCAATGAAAAAAAACCCCTCACACCATGAGCCAAGCACCAATTCCCAGATGCTGACCCACAGCTGGAGCAGCTCTGTGTCCTCCTAAAGCACAAGTGCCAAGAACAAGCCCATATCCAGTCCCAGCAGCCCATCCTCAGAAAAGCAACTTTGTGCTCTGCAGAACCCAGCACAGGACCTATCTGTCCTTCCTTCCATCTGTTGATTTTGAGTCAGATCCCTCCCATCTCATCTCCCCAGCTTAAACACGAGCGAGCAGAAGAATATTTTTGGGATCTGCACATGCTAGCAGATGTTTGTAGGAATCCCCTGCAGAGAGAGCAGTAGGAGAGCAATGGGGGACCCAGAACGTGGTCGAGAGGCCGCTGCCATTAGCAACCTGTTTAATATGTTGGGTTTGGTCTGGGCCTGGGTGATTAGCACCTGAGCAGTAATTATTCACGCTTGGCCTTTCTATATCCTGCTTATAGATTTGATGATTAATGTTGCTCCTTGAGTTAAGCCTGCCCTGGATTTACCAGCGCACGGTGGGAAAGTTAGGAGGAGGCTGTTGTGTGGCAGAAGCTGCTGTCCCTCACATCGAATAGCAAAAACAGCACAATAGAAAAATTAGAGTAAAAAGCACTTTTCACAGAAGCAGCAGCCGCTAAGCACAGAGCAGCCATCTCAGCAACACTCTGCCACCACCATCGACACACAAAGAGCTTGGTTGTACAGCAGGAGAAGCAAAAAACCTCCCTCAGCATTCAGAAGACACTAATGCCAAATGATTTAGGGGTTTACTGGCACCCCAGAGACACAAGCAGGGCAGAGCTCTGCAGCAAAGTTGGGGTGCACAGACCCCCTCAGCCACCTTTCCATCAGAGAAACACAATGAAAGGTCTGCAGAGGAGGACCTGCTGCTCCCACAAGCTGGGAAATGGGGAAAACCAGCTGCTAACTGCTCCACACTGAGAATTACACAGCTCAGCCAAGCAAAATCCATAAACCAGTGGTAGGATTACCTGCTCTCCTAAGCACTGGCTCCTCTGGTGTCTATGCTGCTCCTGGGGGAGGGGGCTGCGCTGCCAGTGATGGTCCTGGTCACCTGCAGAGGGACCTGGGGCTGCTTTGCAGCACTGCTGACCAAGACCCTTGGAGGCTGAGGGCTTCTCCAACTGCTCCTCAGGTAAAAGACATTTCCAGCAGAGCAGCTCTCTGGGATTTCTATGCCAGGCAGGCAGGCAGGAGCTTTGTCCAAAACCTCAGCCAATGCCAAAGAGCACATGGAGGTCGGCATGGAGAGAAGGAGATGGCCAAGCCCAGAGGCAGAGCCCAGGCAGAGCTGCCCTGGCTCCTTTTCTCAGGCAAAACACTGACTGACTCCATGTGTTATAGATAAAGGAGCACAGAGTGGAGAAGCCCCCACTAAAGCCTGCTCTCATCCTCACTCCTCACCCCATGACTGGTCCAGCTGAGCAGAATCACCTGTCCCATACCTGCAGGGAATGAGACAGAGAATTAACCCCATCTGTGCTTCTACCCAGAGGAGAAGAAAGGGTTTTCCCAGGGAAACCCCCACATCCATGGTGTTGCTGTGGACCATTCCTGCTCCCTGCAATACTCCTCCCTTTTCTGGGACTGAAGCTGCCCCTTCTTGCCTGGCTGGCAGGTCCCCCATTGAGCTGGATCCATGTGTTTTCCCTCCATATCTGTTGTCCCAAACTCATGAGGACTCTTACATGCCAGAGCACAGCATCTGCACCATGCCCCTGCTCCCACCTTTCCCATGTGGGAAGATCCAGCAGCCACTTCATGGCCCCACTGGGCTCAGCCCCAACAGACAGGAGCAGCTTTGGGGCAACCCCACCTGCCTCAGGTCCCTGATTATTTCCACACCTCCATTCTGGGAGCTCAATTTCTAATAAAGAACCCCCAAAGCAGTGCTTTCTCCCTCTTTTCCTCACCAAAATGAGACTTTTGCATTGAAATGTATAAAGCTGCATTTTTTTTCCCTCCTTTTTTCCCCAGGTTTTGCAACATGAAAGTGGATGTTGATGTGAATGGAATTTTGAAATTGGAGACTGGGAAGTTCTGTGCTGGGAGGTGACTGTTTGCTCACAAAATCGCCCTTTTTCAAGCTCCCCGATGAAATTCTGCACAATTATTTTTGTCTCCTCCTCGCCCAGCCAGCCCAAGTGCCCCTCGCTGCTCCTGCTTTTGTTTCATCTCTTCTCCCTGGTGAGGATGAACAAAACACCAACCATTGCCCATGCCCACTCCTCCTCCTCCTCCTCCTTCTCCTCCTCTCACGGCTGCCAGCGCAGCCCGGTGCTGCCCGCCTGGCAGAGAGTGCTCAGGCTTCCGAGATATTCCGATGAGCTCCCCCCCAGCAGAGAGCCAGGGCTGTTCGGGTGCACAGCTCAGGGAAGAGCATTCCAGTAACTCACCCTTCTGTTTGCTTTGGTGCTGGAGAGCAAACACCAGCCCAAAATACGTGCAAAGGGACAGGCTTCACCTTCACCAGCCCCGTGCTGGTGTGAGGCAAGGGAAAGCCCTGCAGACAGCTTCCAGCAGGACTTGGGATGGGGTGTGGGATGACCTTGCACAGGGGTAAAGCAGAATCCAGGGTGTCTGGTGAATGCTCAGGGCCAGAGGAGAACCCCCACAGCCAGGCTCCATGTCTGCTCTCTTCATCACCCATCTCCCCCCTGCTTGTTGTCCCCACAGCACCACGAGCATCCTGCCTCTTCCACTCCCACGTGCACCAGAGGGCAAGGACAGCTGAAAAGCCCCTGAAGCCAGGACAGGAAAACCCAGGCTCTGTAGTGCTGTGCCCTTGGCTCAGTCACAGGAGAGATGAGGGGGAGGATTGAGCCTCCAGTTTCTCCCCCTGGAGTTACCACTGGATTAACCCAGCCTTAGGTTGTTTCAGGAGCACTTACACCCAGAGCTCCTTCAGCTCAGCCCACTGGTGCCTGCAGAGTGAAGCAGTGCCTCTGGCTTATTCCTGGGCTCGGGATCTGTTAACTCGGGAAAATCCTCAGGTTTTGGAGCACACCTATTATAACAAGCAGCACTGTGGCCATCCAGGCTCTTCCCCTTCTGCCCACGGACCATGGAGACCTCATGCTTCAATCTGGTGGGAAGAGAAGGGGAGCCAAGTGCCAGCCAGGGCAGATCAGCAATTCCCACGTGGTGCTCTGGATAGGGTGTGATCTCCTTCCTTTGTCCCATGGTCCTCACCACAACAGGCAGTGACCAGAGCACCCAGACACGTGTTTGGAATAGGCAGGATAAGGGGTGCAACCAAAGACTGGCAGATGGAAACCCTGCAAGAGGGAAGAAATCTGGTCCCTCTGACCCGAGTTTCAAATTTTCCTTGGTTTTGGTACCTCAGGTTGCAGTACATAGGATCACACCACCAGGCTGGGCAGAGAGGACACACAAGCCAACTCATGGTCAGCTCCCTGGATTTCATCTTACTGATGTATTTATGTCACCCCATGCCCAGATTCACTGGGTTTGTACAGCAGGGTGATGTTTTTGTCCTTGGTCTCCAGGTGGGAAAGGGAGGCACTGTCCTCAGGTAAGGTCACAGGAATCCAGGTAGAGCAGGCAACTGAACACACAGATCCCGAATCCATCCTGACCAGTGGCAGCTGTCTCATGTTTATGAAATTTATGCTCCCCAGGGATTCATCTCCCATCTTTCCCCTTTAATTATAAAAATTAGTAGGTTTGAGGTATATTTGAGGGTTTTTCTTTTCCTGTGTTGACAAAGTGCAATACTTGATGACTCTAACCCCAAATTCTCTGTGACACAGATACCCTGCCAATTATAAAATACTTCCAAGCTCGCTCCATAAACCCCTTTGCTGTTGCTATTAGTATGCATTAACATTTTATTGGTGTTACAGGATGAAACATCCAGTCTTGCAGCTCCAGTGGGCTTGGGGATTTCCAGCATCCTGCAATATGTATCCGTGCAGAGGAAATTAAAATGTGGATGGATCAGCAAGATACAGTCAAATCCTCTACAGTAATTTGGAGAAGACTAAACTCTGGTGCTAGTGGAGCATATACCAAGCTATCTAATAGAGAGTTGATGATCTCTGTAACAGCCTTTTTGTAAGTTTTATTCTCACCTACAAGGGAATTTTTTCAAAGGGGGTATGTAATACCTAAACTAATATTTTTAAAGGTATATGCCCTAAACATGGAAAAGTAAAGCCTTTTGCAGAGCAGTCACTTCCAGTGATCAGCAAGTACTTCATAATTATCAAGAATATATTCCTGTATCTTACAATCTAGCTGGAATTTCTAACCACACCAGTCATTTCTCTATAGTTTGTATCATCACAGGACACATAAACTCTTAGGAATATCGTCATGCTTTGCTCTTTTAGCCATAGTACTACACAGATATCCTTTAGCAGCATCAGCACTTGAAGCCCGAAGTGCTGTGTCCACCCAACAGCTGTCAGAGCACGGTGCTGGTGTCCAGCATCACATACTTCACCATCTCAAAACAACCCTCATTTTCACACATAAAACTGGGAGGAATTCATTTCCAAATTGGAAATCTGGGTACCTTGACTTGTCCAGGTCTGCTTGGGTTTATCTCTCCCAGGTGCCTTAAAACACAGGAGAAGCAATAAAGAACACATCCTCTACTTTCTTTCCTTCCTCCATTTATAGGGTCAGCAAAACCTTAATCTACTTCCTAAAAGGAAGGAAAATGTGCTCAGCAGGACTTAACCCCACACCTCAGTGCCCAGTGGGTCGAGGCACCACAGCACCACTCCTACAGGACTCCCCTCATGTAGATTTTTTGTTCCCATGGGTGTGACCATACCAAGCATTAAGGAGCCCAAATTCTAATGTGGGATTTTGATGTTATTTATTATCTGTGTTACAGTTGCAACTGGGAACATGGGGAGGGACTCGTTCCAATTTTAGCGACAACTGCATTAATGCCCTGCGTAGAGCCTACCCATGTAGACATTCCCAAGCCCAGGCTTTTTATAGCAAGCAGAAGCAACCACTCCACCCCCTGAAAGGCCTTTTCTAACCTCCAAAACCTGCTTACAGCCCTGTGCTCCTCAGAATAAGCCCATCTCCAAGCTGATGATGCCCGTCACGGTTCAGCCCTCGCTGAATGTGGCCTTTTTCAATTTGGCTCATCCTAGTTTGAAGTTTGGCACAATTTTACAAGACACTGTGTGTCCCCAGGATGTTCAAGGAGTTTCTCCAATGTCAATGGCAAGAGTGCTCATCCACCGAAGGGGAAGCAAAGTTAAAGGATGAGGATATCTCCTCTTGGCTATTAGAGCATGAAATGACCTCCAAAAGCCCTGTTAAATTCTACATCTGAGCCAGGAGAGTCCTTGTTGAAGCAGCAAGAAGATTCTTGTGATCTTCCCAACTGTACAAGGTTTCCACCAGCATGTTGACAGCAGGAGAGTTCAGGGACCTTTAGCAGTTACCACTAACAACCAGTTTCACCTCCTCCAAACCATTTCTGCCTCCTTCCCTCTCTCAGGAAGCCAGTGCACTTGCAGGGACACAGTGTAGAGTCCAGGGCTCTTGTGTGGTTCAGCACCAGGTCTTTGAGATACAAAGTGCATCTTCACCTTGGCAAGTGCCCACTCAGATTTTGCAGGTCCTGTTGTGGGGGCTGCTTTGTTTATCCACTCACAGGATCCCAGCACTGCACGGTGGAACTGAGCCACACACCAGGGTCAAGTCAATACAGCAACAATGACATCGAGCATTCTATTTTTTTGTTCTGTTACTTCTATCTCCACATGATGCTTCACTCAACTCTTACTTCATCACTGGCTGCCAAGAGTGACCACTTATAAAGGAGGGCTGTGAAGGAAGAGAAGGGCAAGGCTGACGGCGGTTCACAAAACACACCCCGTGCAAAGGCAACAGCTGTTAAAAAGCAACACGAACTGGCCTACATATGGCAACCCCAACAATCCAGCTCTGAAAACTGAATTTTAAACAAAAATGGCTTGGTCAGTGGGCTGAGGGGGAAGATGGCCAGAAACCCACACTATGTCTGCTTCCCCTTCGCTGCGCATCATGTTCACCAAGGGACGCGTTCAAGATGAATTCGAGTGCCTTCAGTGAAAACATTTGTGATCCAAGATGATATTTCTGCTCACCATCCACCCCTCCACACTGCTGCTGCTTTTAGCAACACACACTCACACAGTTGGCCTGTGTTGATGGAGAAGATGTAACCCAGAGACAAGGACCGTTTGCTAAGCACAGCTATGCTACCTCCAACCACTCATGAGAAGGTCCAGGTTTAATTTAATCCAGGTCTATAGTACGTCCAACAAAGCTGCTGAACTACACTGATGCTGGAAGTCCTGAGTCAGCTCCTACAGGACAGGAAAAACATCTGAAGAAAAAGCTTCCAGTTCTCACCCTGCCTGAGAAACAAGGCTCAAACATCCTTTGGTTCTGAGAGTCTCTGATCTTCAAGAGGTATTTGCTGGCCTGGGATCAGGCTTTGCACATCACCTACCTGCCAAATGCCAGATGGGATGGGGGAAGGACACAAAGCAAAAAAGTTAATAAATAAACCATACAATACAAGACACCTTGTAAGGACACAAAGACAGACCGGATGTAGTTGATCATGCAGTTAAATAATGAATCAATTTTAGTGCAAGCACGAGGTCAACAACCGACATGGCGAGTGCGTCCACAAGGCCTCTTCCCTGTGCCAAAGGCTCCGGCTGTTGGCTTTGCTGGCTCTGCTCCCAAAGCAGGAGAAAACCCAGTCTGAGAGAGACCAACACAGTCACCAGTGCAAAACACAGAAACTTTAATTAAACCTACAGCACAGGGAGACGTGGGAAGTGCTGCTTCGGACACGGAGCAGCCCTGGGTGCTGCCACGCGCGTGGGGAAGAGGAGTTGAGCCCAGAGGGGACGTCACCGGGAGCAGGAGGGAGGCAAAGCAAGTGGCTGCCACGTGATGGGGCACATCCCAAGCGGGCTGATAAGACTCAAACGAGAATTAGCTGCTTGACATCCCAAAACCCCCAGCAGCACAGATGTGCAGACTCGGGCAAGCAACAAACACAGAGCTATGCGTGAGCCTCCTCCCACCGCCTCCGCAGGTCCCAAGCCCAGGGACACTGTCCCAGGGAGCAGTGATGCAGCTGCAGGGGAAGGAAGCACCTCTCCGCCCTTTTTTGGTGCTGTATTCCACATTCCTGGAGTCCCTCCCACGTATCAATGTCAAAATTTCCACCCATCCTTTTGCATGGAAGCCTCACTTCCACAAGACAACCTGGAGAGATGTTTTCCCAACCCTTGGGCAGATAAAGAAAACCAGAGGCTTTTGCTCAGCCGTTGCTGGCCAGATGCTGCACAGTCATTTAAAGTATGGGGGACACCTGCCAAAAGACACAGCAACGTGAGGGGACACAGGGGGAGACACCATGAGTCTGCTCCAGACACAGGCTGCTCCACTGAAGATGGACTCATCAAGTCCCAGCAAGCACACAGATCTCCAGCAAATTCCAGGAGTGGGTTCATTTGGAAAGCAAAGACAAAACACATCCCATTTAGGAGTAAAACAAGACTTAACCCCAGTCTTCCATTTTCATTTAAAATACAAGTTTATAGAGTTGTTTCAGGGAGGTCAAAAGCTCCTTGTCCCCCACCCCCTGCCCAGGGCCAAGCCAGGAGCAGACAGGACATCAACAGTGCCAGAAAGCTCTGCTTCAGCTCTGTGGACATTTCTCCACCTCTAACTTAGACTCTTTTTATACTCTCCTCCTCCCAAGTGCCTGCAAGAACCTTTACAAGAGAGAGTGAGTAGGTTTGTTAAAAATAATGAAAAAATATTAAAAAAGAAGAAAAAATCACAACCAGGTTTCCTCCTCCCACCCCAGCAGTAAAGCAGTGCAGCAGCAAAAGCTGAACAGCCTGGCTGAGAGCAGCCTCTTCATGGTCTGCAGGAATGCCAGAGGAGGATTCCTGCTGCTCCTGATCCCCAGCAAACATCAGTCCAGACCTCTGCCCCTGCCACACCCAGCCTGGGAACCCCAAGAAGAAACATCCCCACTGCAGCTGCACCACCTAGGTCATAAACCTGTGGACAGGCAGCTCATCTCAAAAACAGCACCAGCCCTTTCTGCCCTCCAGTGATGCTGCTGGGGTAATCCAGACCACCTACCTTCAACATATTGCTGCTGGTGGCACTGCAAGTGTGGTCCCCCTGCCTGAGGTCCAGCACAGCAACACCAGCAGGGAAGGACAATGGAAAAGAGCCTTCTCCAGGTATAACCTGCAGTCCTGGGCTATTTATGCTTTTTGTCTCCAGCGCGAGTATATAAACGCATGAGAAGCCACATGCTGCTCCCTCATGCTGCCTTGTGCTCCAAGGATGTCCCCCTCGGAGAGTAGGGATCCTGCTGCTTCATGGGGAAATCCCTTTGCTATGGGGATGTCACTACAATTTATGACCAAGCAGGAGCAACCACCGTCACCTTGTGCCACTGAGGCCAGCCCAGCCCCAGGGCAGCAAAGCACAGGGAGTGCAGAGGGCAGGTTGGACCCAGTTATGGATGTGTGTGAATGTGTCAGGGTTTGTGCCAGTTAAGAGGGAGCCTGAGCAGTGTCTTTGCATAGCTGTTCCCACAGAGCTGGGTCCCTTCAGGGACCTTATCTCCAGCTCCAGAGCCAGCTCAGACCCCCGCAGCCCAGAAGGTTCCCAGCTTCACCCAAGAGAAGAGGTGCTAGTAGGAAAGGAAGACTCAGGAAACCTTGTAGAAGAGGTGGAGAGAGGGTGCTTTTCTTACCCAGAAAAAGGGATAGACACTACCCTGGGCTTCCACAACCCCCAGACACTCCCTACAACTCCCTTTTCCCGTTTCAGACCTCTGGTGCAGGCAGAGCTGGCTGATACAGACACGCACAGGCTCACACCTCATCCCGTGCACTGGTTTCCCAAAGCAAACAGCAACAGGAAACTCCAATGAAATTCAAATAGGAAATTGCAGTTACCACTGCCCAACGCATACACACGTGTTTTCCTCCCTTCCACACCCCTTTCTCTTGGGAAGCCAAGCAGAGGGCCTTTGCTGCAGGGCAGCCCCTGCTCAAACCCATGCCCATTCCCAGCAGTCGTGTGGATGCGGCACAGCAGAACAGCTCGGCCCCAGCTTGGCCACTGGCGAGACGTCCCCAGGGTGAGGACATGCAGGAGGAGCTGCTCCAGGTCCCATCTTTCATGTCAGGCCGGCGAGTGCTTTGGATCTGTGGTTGCTGATGAGGATGCGCAGGAATGGATGGGCTGGGTGGTGAGGAGGGGTGAGGGGAGGAGGAAGAGCACCGTGCTGTGCCTCCACTGCCTCGGCTCCTCCTGCGGTCTCCTTAAGATGTCACAGGCTGGATGGGGAGCAGGCTGCCGAACTTAAAGTGTTGGATCACAGGAAACTTCTCCAGGCACTGCAGGAGGGGAGATAAAGAGAGGTGAATCCAGGAGACATTTCCACCTTACACACACAGCCTGAGCCACATCCTGCCCACAGTGTCAGGAGGCAAACAAGTTCGGGGCCACTCAGCTCAGACAAAGGCAGAGTATCAGCCCTATGCCTCCCCACCCGCCATTCCAATCAGGCTTCTCAGGCCAGTAGCACTTCATAACCCCATCCCCTTTCCTTCAGCTAGAGTATTATTCTTACTGTAATTCAGTATGGGGAGGCCTGAAGCATGAACAGAAGCAGCATGCCTGTGTCAGCAGCTTTCTCCCTCACCACTCTCCTTGCTCAAACTGCTTTCTTTGAAGAGCTTCACCCTGCAAACACTGAGAACTGCAGAATCCCCCAGGGCAGAGAGACTCTCCTCACCCCAGGCCAGTGTCCACACTCTGGGTTTGAGGCACCATTTGGTAGCTGCAAGGCACTACTCAAACTGCATTCCAGACTCTCAGGTCTTTGATGGACAAGCACCAGTGATTTTGCAGCCACAGTTTAAGATATGATCCTATTCCTGACAACCCTTCACCCCTGAAATTCCCACCTCCCATCGGAGAGTAATGGATCACAGGTCACTCACATAGATCCACTACAACGCAGATTAGCTCAGAGCTACTTCCTGCAGCTATAACCAGGCTCTGCATAGGGTGAGTGGGGTTGCAAGGGCACAGCCCCTTCCACTCGCCAGTCCAGTGGCAGTAAGGTCATGGACTGTGGTCAATAACCACGTCAGAGTTTGCCAGCATGTGCCTGGCAGAGCCACTCAGAGCTCTGGTTTTTGAGTCACTGCAGACTCAGACTGCCCAAACTTCATGGAGCGCACAGAGCAGGCTCAACTCCCTCACACAGAGCTCAGCAGTGCATGTTCACCAGCCATGACGTGGTTACAACTCTCCACAGGAAGGAGTCTTGTGCTCTCCATGGGGCCAAACTGGACTTGCTGCAGCAGGGAAGACTCTGGGGCTGAGGAGGAAGCTGTGTGCTGCAGACAGCTCTCACTCCAAGGCAGGACTTGGGCACAGGCACCCTGCCCTCGTGCTGTCATATGGGCAAGCAGGAGGATTTGTGCTCAGAAGCCCAGGCCTACATAATCCCTTTAGAGCCAGACATCAGGCAACTGGTTCCAAACACAAGCACAATGGAGCCAAACAAGTTTGGAGGTGGTGAAAGTACAGCACGGCCATATCCACTCCTGGGGAATAATAGCCAGGCAGAAAACCACAAATCTCCACACCAAGGCACCAAGGAGAAGTCCTGCAAGCATCAGGGCATGTCACCTTCAAAGATTCCTAATGCTCAGAGGTGCTGCTGTCTCTCCACACAACCACTCTAGACAAACTCTCAGAGGAAGCAGGGCTGGGTTAAATGGACATGAGGGGAGAGCAGAGAGAAATGAACATTGGAGATGCTGACAGTGAGAAATGTCAGCCCAATTAACTCTAAGGACTCCCATGGAAGAGCAGACTGGTTTGGCCTCCAGATGAAGAGACTTCACCACCAGTGGGAAGAAGGGGTATCCACTCCATGTAACACATTGCCAGCTCAAGAACAGAAAAGCAGAGAAACTTCTCCTCCTCTATCCAGAAGGACTAGCACAAGTTCACTGGGTTATCAGATGTGCAGAGCAACAGGGCCTTCCTTGCATCATCTGTGGATGAAACTGTACCAAACACTAGCTCATCTCCAGGCTTATCTCTTCTTGCCACCATCTTGATGACACTGAGGGTCTGCTTGGGTCTCAAATGGGGAGTAGATTCATGCACCAAGTCCAAGCTTTAAAGATGGAACTGGGACTAGATTAGTTACAATGGAAAGTATTTCCTGACTGACTGCAGAGAAGGAAAGGTCAGGAGACTTAAAAGCAGGCTCAGGGGAAAAACATCAAGGCTTCTGCTTTAACCACACTCTATTCTCTTGACTTCTTCACTTGCCTTTGATGGAGAGAATAAGAAAAGCCCGTGGACTTTCAAGCGAACACATCTTCACCCATTATATTATAAATAGACACATATGGGATTTCATAAACACACAGAGTTGAAGACACACTGTCTTCAGCCTACTGCTCATCCACCCCGGAATGCCTGGATCCAGACCACATCTCCTGGACACACTGACATACCTGAGCTTTCTGTCCCCTGTTTAAAGTCATCCCATAGAGGAGACAGAGAAGAGATAAAGCCTTTGGAGTGCTTTTTAGATGAACTAGGTCTGGGGCTGTCCCACTCCCACCAAGTGGGATTTCTCCTGGTCTGTTTCCAGCAAATGACCCCATCCTCTGCTGCTGCCTCCACTCAATCCCGGTCCTGGTCAGCACCATCCCACACCCAGTGCTTCTCAGCCACCCCAGGTGTGTTACAGAGCTCCAGCCTCCAGCTGAGTGTCTGATTTCACCTGATCCAATTGCAATGGGTGGTGAGAGGGGCAGGGAGAAGAGAGGGGAAAACAAATAAAACCTGAAATCCTCCTCTCACTTTGCCAGTTAGACAAAGTGACACCACAACCCCAAAACTTTCCTCTCTTTACCATCACATGCCCCAGGCTCAGCCACAGAAGCTGCCTGCCTTAAGCTGGACAAAGACCCATGTCAGCACTTGAGGGGAGTTGCTGACTTCCCTTCTGCTAATGTTTTACTTTAAAGGCACTCACAGTGCTGTGGTCTTCCCTTCAGACCCCTCAGCTCTCACAGCTTAGCCTCCAGCTCAGGGTTTTCCAGCAGGCAGTGCCTCCAGCCCCTGTGACAGAGCTGCAGCCAAGGGACAGCCCCCTCTCCAAGGAGCAGTCCGGGGCACTCCTCCCAGGAGCAGCCAGGCGAGGGGCTCGGCCCCCAGCCCCACTTCTCCTCTTTGAACGCTGGGAGGAAAACTGAGCTGGGGGCGGAAGGAGCCAGCGGGCCTGGGAGTGACACCTCACAGATTAGAGAGGTATGTGGCCTGGAACCTAAACACAGGATGTGCAGTGCAGAGGAAGGGCTGGGGGAGGGAGCGGCCGTTCGGCACAGTTAACCCCTTTGTGCGCTGGGCCTGAGCAGAGCTGCCCGCAGAGCTGTGTGTCCCAGCAACGGGAGCTTGTCCCAGCTCCCAATAGGAGCAAGGCTGACACCAGCAGCACTGCAGGCTGTGGGATTAACTCTTTCAGGCATCACGGGTCCCCACCCACCCCCTGGTGCCAGCAGGGAGTTGCACCATCCCTACTCCTCCAGTGCTTTAGTGCAGCCAGTGGTCCTGCAGAGCCAACACTGTTCCCTCTGGAGGCCCAGATGTGACGGTTCCTGTCCTGCTTCCTCAAGCCCAGGGTTAGCTTGAGCAGGAAGGAAGATAAGGGAGAGCCAAAATTGCCCAGTTCTCCAGGTCAGGGTTCATGAAGAAAGCCTGGGGACAGGCCAGCAGAGCTGGTGAGCGGAGGGTGGTCAAACCACAGAGGGGGTTGTGGTCTCACTGGGCTGGCACACGGCATGGATGGGGCTTGTAGAAGGGGTAAATCAGTAGGAAGCATTCAGCCTGCTCTGGGGCTCTTGAAACATGGGATGGTAATTTAAAATAAGTCTCCTCTAGCTGGCAAAATAGTGGTGGAGCAGAAGAACAAGCAGGTCAAGACATTGGCCCTAATTTGGAGATCTGCACTTGCACTATGGAAAGACAAGATATGGCAAAAGTCACATTTGCAAGGAACGGCCACTTTGTGACTGGTTTTGGGGCAAACACGAGGCAGATGCTTCCTGCAAGCCAGCAGCACCTGAATGGCCAAGGGCTCCCAAGCCACAGTCAGCAAGGAGTACAAATGGCTGTGATGGGGTTCCCACACCTGGAGCAGCACAAGAGCTGACCCAGGGTGCTGTGGAAGAGAGCCATCTCCCTCTGCCCACAGCACTCACCTCTGCCTTGTACATGCGGATGAGGCCCTGGTTGACCTTGGACCAGGAGGGCACGGCACTGATGTTCCAGAGCTGGTTGGAGTGCTCAGCAAAGGGGCCTGTCTTCATCTGAAAGAGACCCAAGCACAGGGCTGAGGGAGCTGGGCCAGCCAGGAAGCTCATGCACCAGCAGTGACTCATGCTCACACTCTCTCCAAGCAAACATTCCCACCAAGCCCAGTGACCCACGCACCAGCCACCTCACTGCATCTTCCCTCCCTCCCTCTGTGCTCCCTCCCGCTGTGGCCACATCACATGAAGCCGTGCCAATCCAGCTCCCCTCCTTCTCTGATAAAATTAAGCCTTTTCCTGCCACGCTTTCCTAATCAGACCTCCCCCTCTGCACACCTCCCTTTTAATGACTGTATTAAAAAAGCCCCACATAAGTCCCATTCTCACCCCAGTAGAGCTTGGCTCAACGCTGTTCCTATTCTACCCAGAAACCTCCCAGTGCAGCACTGCTGGGCTTTCCAAGAAAATGACTCATTCCCCATTCAGATCAACAACAAGCAGCAGCGACAACCGTTGCTGCCTTCCCTGAATACAGAGGGCAGTGCAGGTTGGCAGCAGCTCTGTGTCCACAGCCCACTCCACACCTGCCTCTAGCTGAGGAGGGCTCTAGGGGAAGCAGGAGCAGAGGGAACATGCTCTCCAAACTAGCTTCAGAGCTGTGAGCTGCTGGCTTGCAGCAGATGCTTTAAATTGTTTTTCTTTTTTTTATACTTCACTGTTTCTCCTCCCAGGGTGAGGGGTTTGGAGGAGGGAGGGCAGGAGGGAAGCTGCAATCAGGGGCAGTTGCATGTAGATTCCCTGGGTAGTTGTCTCTCCTTCAACAGACCCTCAGGGAGAAAAATACAACACAGCCACTCTGACTGAGCGAAGTTCCCATGACATCAGAAACCACAAGGCCGAAGCTCACGCTAAAGAGGAGCGTGGGGAGAGAGGAATCTCTTGGACTCTCATTCCCGACCTGGGGCTGGAACAACTAACCCCTTCCCTCCGTGCACACACAGGCCTGGAGAGAGGGTGGGAAAAGCGCCTCCAAAACAACCTCTCTGCTCACTAAAAAAGCAAGCAAGGCAAATCAATGTGCTTTGGGAAAATGCTGCTGCCTTTCTGCAATGCCTGTGTGACACCAGCCTGCAGTAGGGAAAGAAAGAAAGAGAGGAAGAGGGTGGGAGGACCCAAAATCCCCACTGCTTGGAGGATGATGTGCTTCAAACCCGCTGGCCTTGGGGCTGGAGCAGCAGGGGAAGCAGCTCTGCAGCTCTGCTTGGTGCCAGGAGAGCATGGGTGCGTCTCCACTTCCCCTTGGAGATTCCCGTGAGCTGGAGGATGACAGATGAGCCTCTCCCTGTCCCCTCCACGGCATGCTTCCCTCGTGGCTATGAGATGAAACGTGCGCACACACAAAGCCTGGCACTCCCCGGCAGCGCCAGCGCATTACCCAGCACCAGGATTTGGCACTGGTGGGCACCCAAAGCAGCGGCTGCCAGGGAGCTCTGTGCCAAGCAGCTTCATCAGAGCCTCCCTCCCCACACGGGAGGTTTGGCCACCCGAGTCTTGACGCCAAACCTTCCCCCGGCGTCACCGCCCTTCACAGGGGCACAGCTGGCATCAGCCACTGCGCTCTTCTCCCCATCCCAAGCCAGAGAGTGCCAAGCAGGCAGGCACAGCCGGCCAGTCCCACGCTCAGGCCTGGCACGGCCACCACTGTGGCCCTCCTCACCCAGGATGCCCAGCAAG
This sequence comes from Brachypodius melanocephalos, assembly GCA_013398615.1. Classification (NCBI taxonomy): domain Eukaryota; kingdom Metazoa; phylum Chordata; class Aves; order Passeriformes; family Pycnonotidae; genus Brachypodius; species Brachypodius melanocephalos. The sequence continues at coordinate 5,189,191 of VZSR01000598.1, forward strand.
GGATGGCTTGGCTATGGTTTCAAGCTGGGGAGGGTAAAATAAGAGGGATGAGAAGGGGAACAACAACAAAAAAATCATCTCCTTCCAGCCACAAAGGGCGAAGAGGGAGAGCTGGGGGGAGAGCGAGAGGCGGCGAGCGCGCTGCAGTCCCGCAGTGACCCCAGGGGAACGGAGTGAGTCAGAGCAGCCATATTGAGCAGGAAATTACTCACAGACGTGGCGTTCCTGCCTCTCGGTTCCCAAGAGAATCGGCCTTTTGTAAATGGTTCCTCTGTCAGTGCAGGGGGGAGGGGGACGGCTGAGGCCGTGCTTTCCTGTCAGCTCCTTCCCTTCCAGCAGAAACCCGAGCCCTCCCTTCCCAAATTTAGAAGCCAGATTGAAGCTGAAATTCCTTCTGCTTGCCCTGAGCTCTCGGAGGAGCATCTGGGCAAATGCACTGATCCTCCACAATAGCTGGGGTGTACCCAGCTCCCCTCTCCTGCACACACACAGGCAGCCTTGCATCACCGTCCTCCACAGCCCCTGGGTGGCGGGCACCACCAGGATGCTCCCAAACCCTCCTCATCCTCACACCTTCAGGTACCACCCACAGCCCTTTGGCAGGCAAAGGCAGCAGCAGGGGAAGAGAGTTCCAGCCAGCTCTGCAAACCTCACCCTGTTCCAAAACCACGTGTTCAGGTTAAACCCACCCTGCAGATTTCCCAACATCAGGTCAGCCTCATGCAAGATTCAGTGCTGTGCCTGGGCGCTCCTCTAAGGAGGATAGCATGGTGGGTTCAGCCTGGACATCATCTTGCTGCTGCTTTAAAAGCCTGAGGTTTAAATACATGCCTGGCAAACACCACAACAGCTTATATTCATATTCCTGAAACATCACCTGAGGGCTGAGAACAGTATCTGCTCAGGAGAATATTCTCTCAGTTGACAGAAAACAACCTTCCTCAGTTGTAGTCTGAAACAAAACCTGCTCCCATGTCGGCAAGATGTACCAGACCCACTACGGGAACTGTTGTGGTGTTTGTTACATGTTTAACACCTTTAAAGGAGAGCTGTTTCCAGATGACAAGCTCAGAAGAAAAATAATATCGTTCATTTATTAAAGTCTTTAATCCCTTCCATCTTTTTTTTCTGCTATTTTGTTTTGTTGTTGATTTTGGAGAGAAAGCATTTGGAGGGCACTGAAGCTGCCTCGCCCCCTCTAGTGGCAGTCACGGCCTTCCCGAGAGCTTGGGAGGGAAAAATCCCAAGTTTTAAAAGGAGAATCTTTATAAAAATGAAGCAGTACCCGCATGGAGATGCATTGAATATACCACGGATGGGGTAATGCAGGTTGCTGCCTTCCCTTTCAGCTCACGGCAGGAGGGCCAGGAGGGCTCCTTGCCACCAGGTGGCACTGGGGAACTCGGAAGAAACACCGAATTCCATGATTCACAACAAATGTGCAGAAAAGGAACTCAAATCACTTATTTGAAAAGCCTACTCAAAAGCTGACTTTCTGCAGGCAGAAGCAGAGCGACCTGAAGCAGCAGAACGGTGCTGGGTATTTTGAACTTCACCTGTCAACTGGGCGCTGCAGAATCTTCTACACACATTTCAAGAGATGTATGTTTTTTAACAGGTCAGTGCACTGTCTGGATATTAGAGGCCTAAACTAAAATAAATCTTTGACCATCTTGGCTCCTGATTTCCTGTCCTCATCTTGATCTCTTCCACCAGCACCTCTTTATTACTCATGGTATGATTTATCTTGGCATTAAGGGTTAAACCCTGTGAGGTGCTGAGTACAAACAAACCCTACTAGATTTAGCAGCACTTGACACAGCACCTCCTGGGGTTTGGGCCAAAGGCTCCTATGAAGATTTCCTACGTGAAAGGCTAAGTTCATAGTCTGTAACCTCCCTTCTCATCTAATCATTAAATTAGAGAGGCAAGGAAGGGGGAAAGTGAACAGAACAAAGGGGAAGAACTGCACTCTGTCCTTCAAAATTAATCCCATCAACTTCCTCTTGCCAGAGACAAGAAATCCCTCACCATAATAGAGAGGATAGTTCTTGCTCTCCCTGTCCAGACTGTGCAGTGAGGGAACTGGAAGAAACATGGCCAAATCCTACACTGATGCTGTGGGCAGCAAGCCATGAGCTCCTTCACTGAGAAACAGCTCAAGGCTGCCAACAGGCTGAGGATCACCCACTCCTCTCCAAAGGGTCCTGCAGTGCCTGAGCAGAAACAATCCTGAGAGTGCTGCCAGCTGGGGGAATCTCAGCACCACCTCTGCTCTAGGTCAGTTACAAATAAGGTGCATTTAATGGGCAACTCTTTTGGTAGAATCTGGAGGAGACAGAGCAGCACAGAGGTTTGGGAGCCTGCCCTAAGCAAAGGGAGGCCCGGGGCTACCAGGCAGTACCCAAGGGCTGTAGGGAAAGGAGGTTGTCTTGGCAAGCCCAGTCATTTCATAACTCCTACTTCATCTTCCTAGTGTATCTACAGGAACCAGTCTTCTCCATCCAAACTCCCACTGACTGATCCAAGTGATGATCCACAGTTATTTGTTGCACTTGTTACAGCTCCCTTCAACTACAGTCCACAGCCCATCCAGCTTAATTACACTTTCTTCTCAACATCCCTGTCTCAGCTCATTCAAGGAGAACACCTCAGCCATGCGACAATAGTTCATCTGCACTGTTCCACGAGAGCAAACAAACAGGCAAAGGAGGAAGAGAAAACCACTGCCAGAGCCAAGTATCTAATGTCAAGAGAAAGTCCCTGTGGGACAAACCTTCCATTCCTCACCTCTGTAATGAAGAGGATGCACTCCAGGAACATGAAGTCCTTATGGTTTTCATTTACCACCTTCTCATCAACAAAGTGCCGAGGCTCCAGACTCGGATGGTCTAAAAAGAGTAAGAGACAACAGGAAGTAACTTGTATGGCAATCCCCTCCTGAGACCAAATTCAACCAGGTGGTGTGCTGCCCCTCATCCAGAAGTACAACCCTCCCATCAGAGCTCTTTAAAAGGCAGAGCAAAGTTGCTCCCTTCTATCTCATCCCCCACCTCCAGTTTCTCTGCAAGGACAAAACTCCCCAGAGCAGAATTTACATTTTTTAGCACCAAAACCAAGACCCTCCTTTTAAAAATCTTCATTGCAGTGATTGCAATAAAGACAGAAGTACTATACAAGGAAGCCTTCCATCTCCCAACCAGCTTTATTTGGAAAGCTGAGGTTAAAAAAAAAAATCCAAGCTCCAAACTCTCCTGCTGTATTATACACAAATCTGATGTATTTGAATTTAAAAGTCAGTCCCAAGTCCCATAATCTTTAGAACCCAGACAAATGGGTCAGAGGGCAACCTGGGACACAAGAAGATTTTTACTAGTACCTATCAGCTGGGAACTGCCCCATATGAAAGGCAGGAATTGGAAGTCATCCAAGCCCCACACGCCCTGGCTGCCAGCAGGTTCCATCCTGTAGGTTTTCTGCAGTTTTCGCATCACTTCCAGGTACCTGAGATCAAAGAGAACAGAAAGGGTTAAGGCAAGGCCTTCTCCTGTCTTTGACTTTTGTGAGGCCAAGAACAACCAGTCTGGGAAAGGACACAACTTATCATTTGTAAGCAGGACCCTCACATACACCACAGTTCACAGAATATATATTCAGTTCCTTTGCCATGGAAAGCAGCCTGATGGTACCTAACACCAAATGCACAGAGAAATCCAATGGCAGGGGTTTGTTTTATCTGCAATGTCTTATGATCGTGCAGATCTTTCCTCATCCCCACTGTTATTTGAAAACATTGACACTTTGCATCCCTTCACCAACTTCCAAAAGAGCACAGAATTTTCTACCTTACAGCAATCACTACTTCCACTTTTCAGGTGGAAAATTAAAGCTGGAAGTACTATTGAAGGAAATTGTTTCCATGCCACCAAACAGTGATACAGCTGGGATTACATCTCTGGACTCCAAACACCTATTCCACCAGTTTCGTCACTATCAACTCTACCTCCTGGGCTGGAAACACACCTAGAGGAGCAGTGGAGGCCTGCCAGTTGCATAGATTTTTTATTTTTGATGCTTGAAGAGATGTTAGATCCTCTGATCAGATAGATATTCCTGTCTATCACAAAGCACAGAGCCTCACTCACAGAGTTCAGTAACTTGTGCTCCACTAAAGTAACTTTCCAGAAGGACACTCTGCCTCTGAAGACAAGGTGCCATCACCTCTTTTTCAGATAGTTATAATGGGTCAGTGTATGGTCCATTAAAAAGTACATCTGCTCCTAATTTTGTCTAAAATTGTCTTCAGCTTTCCCATTCTACCCTTCCCCCCAAACAGCCCAATACTTCCAGCCCTTCTTCTCCCATTACCTCACCTGTTAAACACTTTGAAGACAATGGCCATCTGGTCATCCACTCTGAGCACACCAATTTTGCAGAGGCAGCAGAGAAAGGCTGCAAATGCAGCTTCGTGCCCTGGAGTTAAAAGACATGAAGAGACATGACACAGGTGTCTCTGGCCCCCAGGACAACCTTTCTGTGGGCACCACAACAGTTCTTCAGAAATCACAGCAGTCACAGTCCCCTCTCAACCCTGTTGTCACTGTTAATGCCATGAGCTGACAATATTTCATCTCCCTGCAGTACCCACCCAAATGACACCTTCTAGACATTCATAAGGTGATGATTAACTTAGAGAAAAGAGCTTCTTAAGGAAAAACAGCTCCAACTGGGCATGCTGGGAGCAAGGCAGGGACTTTCCCAGGAGCTTGGCACAGTAAGGGAAGTGGAGCACTGCAGAGTCACTTGCTTGGGAGATGCAAGACAACCTCACATCTGCAAGCAAACAGATTTCCTCCTGCTACAAAAATATCTCCATATTGGAAGGATGCAGATCCCATGATACTGCCAGGAACAGTCTGTCCCAGAAGGTACTGGGATCTCAGGCTAAGCCTCTGCAGCTTGGCCCTCCAGCTAATAGCAAGGAAAAGAAACAACCAGAAAACCCAGAAATGTCTTTTAGTAGGATCACAGAAGAAAGGAGAATATAAGATCAGCATCTCCACACTATGGACAGGTGCAGCTCCCAGTGTAGGAGCAAAAGGCACCCATAGTCTGGACACCGTGAGCTGGGACATGGGCCCCTGGCTTGGGACACACGGGATGGGAGGAGAGATTGAATTTCCTTCTCTGAGCTGACCAAACCCCATCCAGCCTTTCCAAGGACAACATCTCCCCCTGGTGCCAGTGAGCCGCAGCCAGCACTGCACAGCCTCCAATCCTTTAGTCTTTACCCACGGCCCCCTCTTCCTCTCCCTGCCCAACTCCCAGGTCGTGTTTCCTTGCACTCCGAGCATCCTGCTCTCCCGCCTTTTGGTGAGGACACAGCTATGCTCCAGAGGGGAGCACAGCATGCAGACAATTCTGTATTTAGTTCTCACTGAAGCCTTTGTGGTTACCTCCCCTGCAATTCGGTATCTCCTCAGGTGCTTCTACCTCCAGATTTCAAAGTCCCTCTGTAAGCAGTGATTCCCTTCTAGGGACCACCAGCCCATTATGATGTCCCTCTAGGGACACCTCCCACTGAACATGAACATGGTTCTCACTCTAGTTCCAATTCAAGCCAGTATATTTTATCCCTTTAAACTGCCTGCTATAGGACTGCTGCATGCAGTGAAGCACATCCTACAGCTCATCCCAGAACAGCTTGGTTCCCATTTCCTTGGATGAGATGCAAAAGGGTATCACAGCTCTAGCACAGCTCCCAGCCCCAGCTCTCAGTCACAGCCCACACAGGGCAGAGGGAGCCCTAAAAGTAAGGTGTTCATTTCAAGCTGGCCCTAAAAATAGTGGTAATGATATATTTAAATAAATATAAATATAAATTTAAATAAATAAATACAAACTCCAAAGGGTCCCTTCCCAACAAACAGAGCCCTGGCCAGTGTGCAAGCCCAGGTACCTGTGCCATAGTCAATGCGGGTGGAGTTCCCCACGGATTCCTTCAGGTACACAGCCACTTCTGGGGCAGCATCAGCCAAATGCTTGGGAATCACTGCTGACACCAACTTTTCTGCCTCCTGAAAGACATGAAAGACTCCCATGGGTGAGCACAGATCTGTCACAGTCCCCAGGGACAAGGCACCCTGTGCTCAGATGCTGTCACAGCGTGAAGGCTGCAACGGTGCTCTGTTCTGCCTGGAGGCAGCACGAGAGAGGAGCAAATTCTTCTGTTGGAGAAGTCATCTCCAGAGATGGAACAAGTCAGAGAGGGCTTGTCCTGAGATCTATTCAGGCCACACACATCCTGTAGGACAGAAAAGCCTCATCACCCAAGTACACCGTACCAGTTACCCAGGACAAAAGCATCACTAGAGTAGCAGAGCAGCTGCAAGGCCATTGCTGCTGGGACTGGGGCTGTGCCACCTCCAGAGCTTGATGCAGGGCCAGTGCTCTGAGCTGAAGGAATTGGAGCAGTTTTCCCTGATCTTTCTCTCATTTTGTGACACAGTGGGCAATTACTGTGCAAAGGAATTCCTTGGGCTTGGGCAGCTCTTGTGACTCATCCAGAACTTGGGAGACCCAGCCAAGAGCATTTACATGGCCCATATGCTCTCACAAGAGGAAAAGATAGCACCAAGTCAGGGGTAAGCAATGCGTATCAAGAGGTGCATCCTTCAAGGCTTATTTGAACAATTCCTCTGTGAGCTGCCTGGCTGCCACACAGTGCCAGAGCCATTCTCCCACCCCTGCTGGGCACACTGCCCTTCTGTGGGAGCTGCAGGTAACTCCACACAGCACAGACATGCTCACCTGGTCTAGTTTGGCGTACCAGGTCCTGAAGGCTTTGTTCCCAAAGCGAGAAGGTTGATCCACTGGTGGGGTTTCATCGATCCATCTGTCGAGGGTGTTCAGCAGAGCCACCAGCTTTTCAATGGGCTACAGAGAGCAAGAGGGTGAGGGGTCATAGTGACATAAAACAGAGCAGTGCCTCACTCTCTGACATCTCTCCCCTTAATGGGAGCCATTAAAGTCCACACAATTCTTCCCAAGAGAGCGCGTGGAAACGGGCTATGCCAATCCTCCTCAAAATGCAGAGGGGACAGAAAAACCATTCTTCCCTGCAGGAGAGCAGTCCAGTACAAAGCCCGGCTTGAGGCAGACTCCCCAGTCGCCCACACAGTCTTTCACGAGCTGTAACAGCACTGTGCTCCAAAATCTCTTGGAGAAGAGCTACAGCAAGCTCCCAGCTGTAGAACAGCCCTCATAGGACTGAGAGGCAAGGAAGTGCTACACAATTCAGGGACCACCAACACATAACTCAGACTCAACATCTTAAGGGTCCTGCATTCCCCATAGGATAAAGAATAGCACGTATACAGTGCTAGACATCCTCACCAGTGGCTGATGATGTGATTTAAAAGCCCTTCTCGAGGCTCTAATAACTGTCCTGAAGTGTCTCTTAGGAGCCAGGATTAGCAGTTGATGCTGTTAAACCACAACACTTTTGTACAGCAAGTCAACCTACTCAGCGTCATTCCTGTTGCTTCAAACTCCTACCAGCCAGACCACCAGGCAGCTCCAGCCCAGGGACACCCACTGCATGTGGCAAAATACAACCTATCCAGGGGAAGAGGCAGCCTGGCTAGCCCACCAGTGCTCTCATCAGAGCAGGAATGAGAAGCTCTCAGAGAAATGTCTCCATTCAAACACAAAGCTGATGGGAAGACAGCAACAACAGCAAGACCACAGCCATGTTTCTCACACCCAGTGAGAAAGTGAGGGACCCATGAAGGATGTATGATAGCGGCCATGAAGGCAAAGAGGTGCAGCAGGTGACATAGCACAATGTCTCCAGCTGTGCTGTCAGACCAGAGCTGGCCAATGCACACCATCTCCCTGCCTGGCCCAAATGGCTGGAGAACAGCTACACCCCCCCATACCAAGAAGCAAAACCACAAGCAGCATTTTTAGCAGCTCCAGACGGTTTCAAGAGGCTCTGCTGACAACTGGTCAAGCCTGCCAGAGGCCCTGGGATTCTCCCTGCCTTATACCAAGCAGCTGGAGAGCCATCAGCCGCCACAGCAGCTGGCCAGGCCCCGGGCAATGTAGGCTCCTCTGTCTCGAGAGGGGATTCCTCCTTCAAGGGGACAAAGAGGACAGCAGAAGCAGCGGCTGGTTTGACTTTGCTGGAGGCATCGACCGTGTGAAGCTGGCTGGTCTCCTGGGTTGTGGTTCAATTCTTCACGCTGCTGTCGGGAGGACAAGGAAACAGCAGAGCCCAGCAAGTTTCCAGCCCTTGAAGTGCCACTCGAAGGGGGTGGGCAGAGCCAGGCATGGCAGAGCTGTGCTGCCACTGAACCAGCCGCAGGTTGCACCCATGAGGAAGAGTCTCATGGCAGACGCAGCCCCCCACAGACAGTGACCCCTGAGGTGCCACCCCAAGGACATGGTGGGATCACCCAGTGGGAACAATCAGAAGAGGGATTCTCCCACCCCAGGACTTCAACATTTGGCCAGAGCCAGACAAGAGACTGGGACAAGACCTGCGCACACCGAGAACACAATAAAAGGGACAAGACAGCCTAAAGCTCTGGGTGGCCCTGGAGGCACTAACAGGCCAGTGCCCCAGATATGAGTGGACCGAAAGAGCACAGCCCCCTCTGCTTCAGCTCCCTGCTCCCAAAACATCGGAGGAATCGAACACATTCCCATTGCACTGGCCACGTTTGGACTCAGGCCTACTCCTTCCTGGCTATTGCATTCCCCTCCAATTAAGCAACAGCATCCCCAGCACTGGGTTGCATTAAATAATTAAATCGTGCTGGTGATTTATCCGCCAGCACCAGCAGCTCATTATGAGCAGCCGCCGTATTTCAAACCCTCTCCACGAGCACTCGGTGCTGCCTGGATAAATGGCTGGCAGGGACCAGCTCCTTCCCTGGGGAGCAGAGAGTCCAACCGCCCCTTCCCCATTCGCTGGCTTTAAAGGGATTAAAAGCCCAGCCCCACTGAACACGGGAGAGCAGGACCCAGCTGCCGGCTCAGCCACATCAATAAATAATTAAAGAGCTGCAGCTCATTTTGGGCTCAAGGCCCTTTGAAAAGGGGGTAACTAAAAGAAGCAGCTTCCCATTGTCCAGCAGAGGAAGCCTGTACATCCAGGGCTGACCCCTGTGGGGGAGAAAGGAGCTTATGGGAACACAGCCATTAGCACCACTGCAGCCTGTTTTGCCTGGCTGGGTTTTTAAGCTCTATTTTTGCTTTACCTTTCCAGTGATCAAAGCAAGGGCAGCCTCCCCCCTGCTCCCCTTGCTCTGCTCGATGTGCTGATTTTGCATCTCCTTGACCCTGAGTCTGCCACCGGTCCCAAAGGCAAACCACAGGGCTTCCTACAGAGCACAGACCTGTCAGCAGCTCTCAAGAGCAGGGGCCAGGCAGACAGAGGTGCTGAGGAGGCATCACTGCAGCCAAAGCTGCCTGTGGCGACCAACTCTCCCCCTCTGGGCTCCTGAGGCCCTGTCAGAATGGGGAGCTGCTAAATCTGCTTCCTGGAAGCAGAGCAAGACACAAGACCGACCAGTTTCCCCCAGTGCATTGGGCTGTTTGAAGGGAAGGTCTGCTCCTTGCATGGCAAAAATTAACCTCGTCCTCCTCACCGCACTGCTCCTCTGATCCAAGTCACTGCTCCAGGCTGCAGCCCCAGCAAGTTGCTGATGGATCCCCACGTGGGAAGGACTCCCTCCAGGAGGGGAAGGCAGGTCACAGCCTATCACTCACACAACCTTGTGCCAGACACAGTGTCTGTGCCAGAGTCTGCTATCAGTGCCTGTCAGATGCCTCCAGCAAACCCTGGACAGCTCCACACAATGTGTCAGTAGGAGCAGAGCAAGCTCAGCAAGTCTCCAAGGGGACTCAGCCCCCACAGGATCCAGCTCCTGCTCCAGCAGAAAGGTTGGCATTGACATACGCTCTCTGGAAACCACTAAGCTGCCTCTTTCAAAGCACAGCAGACCATACTTCCATTTTAGACTCCATGGCAAAACAATATGAGTAAGTGACAGAGAGGATGTGCATTCAGCAAAAAGGATTTCAGGAGGTCATTTGCCAAAGGAAGGTGTCCCTGGCATTTGATCAGGGAGGAAGATGGGATGGCACAAAAGCACATCGGTAGCAGGTACAGAAAAAGAGAAGAAAGCCAAGCAGAGATGCAAGAAGAGGCCACAAGGGGCTGAGCCTTTAAAAGCACAGATAAGCAGTTTGATCTACAAAGCAGCCTGTGTGAACAAGCAACCTCATCAACAAGACAACCCTGGGGATGCCCCACCTGTGCCTCAAGTCACAGCCTTCTGCTCTCCTCACTATGCGGGGAATGAGATTTGTTCCCTGCCACTTCCCAAGCAGTTGGGATCGTGTTTCTTGTTTGTTACTTGGACTGTGACTATGGATGGAAAACATTCACTCCAAGAGGGCTCTTCTGCAGACACAGCCCGGTACAGCTTTTCCTGACAGCTCAAAAGGCTTGTTGAAGAGGACTGGATTTTCCCTCCCTTCCTTGTTTTGTTCATTTTTAATGCTTTGTTTCCCTAGAAGTGCTCGGTTGGGAACAAGCGAGATCATGACAAAGACAAAACTCAAACGTGAAATGCAAGCAGCAGAAAGCAACAACAGCATTGGACAGCAGTTTCTACTGAATTGAAGGAAAAAAAGTGGGGCACAAAGCCTGTTAGGGAGAGACTCATTATCCCTGATCCTCTCCGTGAACTACAGGGGAGTTTCTTATTCACATACTGGCTCCTAGAAGGGAAGGCTGGACTCAACACAGTACTTCGAACATGAAGACTGGATTAAACACAATCATCAGCTGCCCTCCCACACCAGAATGAAGCTATAAACACAAGGCCCAGTGTGCTGCCCATTTTGCCTAGATCTTTATACATCACTCTCAGCTTTCTTGCACAGCTCTGATCAGTAAAAACATATCCAAGAATCTCTTCATTGCAGCACAGACCAAGTGAGGGGGATTCAGTGCACAACAAGGAAGCAAAGCTGTTGGCCAATGTGTTCTCTGTGGACTGGCAGCACCCAGAGAGCCCTAAGGGCAGCCTGGGCTGCCAGGGATGCCTGCCCTTTCCCTCTGGCTCCCCTATGCCCTGAGAAGGTGAACAGCCATTAAAACTGGCTATGGCAGCAGGCAGGGACAAGTGACAGCCACTTTCATGCAAGGTGAAAACTAGGTGCTTTCTGCTTAACACCTCAGAAGGGGTGATCCTGCAACACAGGTTAAACCTCCCAGCCCAGCTGAAATCTCCCAGCCCAACCCAGCACCCCTCCGAGCTCTGCAGCCCCCAGGACTTTTAGCCAGACCCCGGGCAAGGCAGGTGCAGCCAGTGACACATCTTGAGGTCACAACTGTAAAACCAGAGCTTGCACAACTTAGCTGGAGCCTGGGCTGAGGTGATCAATGCAATTATCAGAGTCTGAGACACGAGAAGGGACACAGGGAGAAGTGGTTTGGCCACAGATTTTCCTACAGAAAAACCACTTGGGGAACAGGAATGGTACAGACATCCCAGCCTTTTCCCTGCAACCAGGAGGGAATATCACATGCATCACTGATTCCCCACCAGCTCCTGCCCACTTGCTCAATTTTCCATGCATCAGGCACATCCAGAGTCTCTGCATCCTGAGGGGAGGATGGCACCCCGACACTTGCATCCCCAATCATAGCCCAACCACATTCATTCTCCCTTGGCTCCCAGATAAGCTACCAATTCATTCCTCACCCAGGAAATACTCACTGCAGAAAAAGAAAAAAACGAAAAAAAAAAAAAAAGGCAGGAAAAGGGTAACAAGGAGATCCAAACTCTTCTCCTACCTCTGAAATTTTGTATTCACAGGTCAGCTTCTTGCCTCTGACACCTTCATTGAGAGTGAGGATGAAGCCCATGTAGTCTGCGTATGCCTGCAAACACACCGAGAGGGCAGAGCTTTAGGGAGAGCCCAGGGTCTGTCTGAGCACAAACACAGCACAGGAGCATCCTGCACCCCAAGGGAACCTTTCCCAACACACAACACTGCTTCCTTGGAGACACCTGGGGATGCAGGGCTTGCTGTGAAATTACTGCTCTTTTTGGCAGCCCTGGCAGCAGAAGGCAGGTGGCAATTGCATCGCTGTGAAAATTACAGAAAGGAGAGTCCTAAAAATGCTCACACTGACCCCAAAATCATTCCCTCAGTTCCTACCAGGTCAAATTCAAACTCCTCAGTTCTGCAGTCTCAGCTGTGCCCAAGCATCCTGCTCCGCACTGCTCCTCCCAGACCTGTGCTGTTACCTTCCCCTTCCCTCTTGGACTTTTCCCCCATGCTCACAATAAGGAAGTGGGAGACAGCCCAGGCTCCTCACACCTCCTCTCTCTTTAAATTTGCTGCCTTGGAAGCATCGTCTCCAGTGCAGCTCCACAGCAGCACATTGCCACTTCTCCCTCCCTGCATCAAAATTCTAACCAGGAGCAAGTCCTTAAACCCTTAAACTGGAAGATTAAGGGTTTTTTAAGACTGGAGACTTAAACTGGGGCTGCACCCAGAGGTTTGCTTGACACCTGGCTATAACCTCAGCTTCTCTCAAGGTATCTCACACCAGTCATCAAGCAAGAATTTGCTCCTAAGAGGTGAGACAAGTCTGGGCCAACACCCCAATCCCTCAAAGGCAGAGAACCTGTTTGTTCCACCAGATCCACACAGGCTGTAAACAAAAATTATCCAGAAAATTGAAGGGCTCAGCTCTAGAGTCCTTTTCAGAACAGCACAGTGGGCAGGAACCAACCCAGGCTGGTACCAGGGCCAGGCAGCAGAACCATACTTAAGGTGAGCTGAAACAGGACTGGGTAAATCCAGTTTGGTTATAAAGTACAGGCCAGGTAGAATGAAACAGTCACCAGCTTCTCATCCAGCTTGTTGGGAGGGAGCAGTAATCATTACTGCCAAGTAATTTTCCTACAAACAAGCATCAACTCTTCTGCTGTAAAACACAAATTCAATTATTTCCCATTCTCTGCCCAAACCTCCTTTACTTCCGGGCTGTTCCCAGACCAGACCAGGCTGCCACCAAAAGACCAGCAGCATTTCCCAGTCTTCCCTGTCCCCAGAGCCATACCTGAGATCGCTTCCACTTGGCCATGTCGGAAACCACATTTATCTCTTTTTTGGGGACCATGAAGCATTGTTGGACAGGAGGAGCCACCTCCTCAGAGGTGCCTGGGAGATGCAAAAAAGAGGTAAAACAGAGGCACTGGAGAAGAAGAAGTCCTCTATTTTTCTTTCTTAGAAATGAGCTTTATTTCTCAGGAGATACAAAGCACACAAATCCATCCCAGCTGGGCTGTAATCTCACCAAATCCTCCTCACCAACATCCTCCTAAGGACACTGAAAGCCTTCAGAAAGAAGCATTATGTCTGTTTTCATCGTTAAAGATGTATTTCCCATTTGGACAGAGAGACTAGTGCAGGAGATAACAAAGGCAACATACAGCCAGTTTAATTATTTCTGTCTAGTGCAGCCAAGCCCCAGGTCACGCTGAAGCACTGAGCTCTCCTACAAACTAACTCTGCCTTGTTTTTAAATGTTAAGCCTGACCTTCATTCCTCTAGAAAGGATAATTCCTGCATGGACAAGATGGAGCAGTGCAATAAATGCAGCCCAGAGCCACAGCTTTGGTTCAGGCAGCACCAGGACCGGGGGATGATGGGACACAGCCTCTTCCAGTTGGAAGCTGTGAAGAATGTTTCATTTCAAAGCTCTCTCAGAGCCTAGGATGCAATATTTAATGCAAATGTGAGTTTCTAATGAATTAGATGGGCTCTTTTCCCCAGCACCTGAACCCAGGGCCCAACCTGCAGAACCAGAAAAGTTCCAGGAGGTTTAAAGTAATGTGTATTATGCTCCTGTAAGTGCAATTTTTAGTAGCAAGAGGCAGTGCAGAACCTGCGCACTAATGTCAATTTGTGAATTCTGTCGGAGTTACTCAGTTCACCTTTTTAATCCCAGAAAATCAGCAGGCACTTATGCAGCACCAGCTGCCCTGACACACTCCAGCAACTGCTGTCCACAACCCAGCCAGTTCAGGCACTGGTTTCCCTAACAAATACCACCAAACTCCAACTCCTTAAAATATCATCAGCTGCATTTACATGGAAAACAACACCCAGAAACATCAGCAGCCTTTTTCACAGTGCTCTCTAGCAGGCAGATCAGATTAAAAGGAATCCAAAGTCCCAGGAAACACACAAAGTCTGCTGCAGATTTGTCATACAACCTTTGACAATCATTTGACTTCTCTGCCTTTCACATTCCCCATGCACAGAACCAATTCAGCCTCATCTCCTGCCCTGAAGGTTGCAGTGTTCGGCTCCTTCCTGCAGAAGTTACAGCAAAACTTCCAGGTACGAGGATGAGAGGAACAACATGTGATGAATTTAAATTAAAGACACGTGTGTCTCTCTTCCGAAAATTCAGCACACAACTCACAGCGACTGGCACATGCCAATGGAGTTCTGCTTTTAAGAGTTTATAACATGAGAACAATGAAAAACTCCTGAGCAGTGACGTGAAAAGGCAAACACTGATGCGTCCATCAGTACAGGTGACATAAATCCCAGTGCAGTGTCCTGATCTGGGTGTTCGTCATTAACAGAACTGCTTTCATCAACGCAAAGAGCGTTTGTTTCTTAGCCATCACTGCTTCTGACCCACGCTTTGTGCAATTCCTCTTGGTGAAGAGACCAGGAATACTTAAGGAAGGAAACAGTGAAGGCTGCAGGGGTTACAGTATTCTGGGATGAATACATAGGAGTCCAAGCCTACTGGTGCCAGGGAGTCGGGAGTGCTGCGGGTCAGCTTTATGACGAGAAGCAGCTTGGACAGAGGAGGCACTTTCAGGCTTGTGTCACGGTGCGAGGACGGGGGAGTCAAAGGACACCCGGCTCAGCACGAGAACCAGTCACAAAACCGGGCTGGGGGTCACAGGGATCCCCGATCCAGATGCTCAGGCCCAACCACCCACCTCGCCCTGGACTCGGGGGCTCCAGGTCCTTCGCACTCTCGTCAAATCCTCCCCTCCCTTCCCCTCCACGGGCCGGGCGCTGCTGCCACCGCCCCCGGCAGCCCTGGCCCGGCGCCCTCAGCCCCGCACCCCTGAAGCGTGGGGCCTTGTACCGGCGCTCCCCGGCCCCGAGCACGCCTCTGAGAAGCCCCGAGCGCAGCCCACAGCCCGGTGGTTCCCAAAGACCCCGGCCGCCCCTCACCTGCCCGCCGCTCGCTCTCTGCCATCTTCCCGCAGCCCGGCCCGGCCGGCCCTCACCTCCCACCTCCGCGTAGGCCGAAGCCGCCGGCGGCCATCTTTGAGCAGGGCACGTCGCCCGGCCCTGTCGTTCGCGGGGCAGTAACAGGGGGGAGAGGCCCCTGCCGGCCACCGTCGTGCTCACGCCGCCATGTTTGTACAGGGCACGGCCCTCCCTGCCCAGCCCGGGGAAGGATGGGTGTGCGCGAAGGGGAGGGGAGGCGCCGAGGGGCGAGAGAGAGCACCTTCCTCACCATCTCCGGGAGAAGACAGCGGAGAGAGGGGCCGCAACATGGCTCCGACACCGGTCGCAGAGATCCCGCCACTCAAAGCATCACTGCCCTTCTCAAAGATGGCCACGTGGGACTCGCCCAACTCCAAGATGGCGGCGTGGCGGCCCCGCCCCGGGGCGGTGGAGCGGCGGCGGCCGGGGTGTCCTTGCTGCGGGCCCGGGACCCGGGACGTGGGGCCATGCTGGCCTTGGTGGCCAGGGCTGCGGTAAGAGCGACACCGGCAGGGGCGACTTCGCCAGGACCAGCCGGGGATGAGGCGCGAGGTGGCGGCCGGGCGGGTCCCTGCAGCGGACAGGGCGCAGGGTACAGGGTGGGCGGGCGGCGAGCTGCGGTCCGTGCGGGGCCTTTAGCCGGGGCAGGGCAGACGGTGGCTCCCGGCGCTGCCACCTCCCCCGGGAGCGGGGCAGGGACCCTGCCGAAGCCAGGCCCCCAGGCCCACTGGTTTCTTCCCGTGCCTGGCGGCAGCGTGCACGGCAAAGCTGTCCAGGATGGAGATGACAGTCCCAGAACTGTCGGGGTTGGAAGGGATGGATCTCTGGAGATCACCCTGTCCAACCCCCCTGCCAGCGCAGGAGCACCTGGGGCAGGTGACACAGGAACGTGTCCAGGTGGGTTTGGAATGTTTCCAGATAGGGAGGACTCCATGCTATCCCTGGGCGCTAGAGCACAGTGCGCTGCCATCCTCAATGTAAAAAAAGTTATTCCTCATGTTGAGGCCAGACTTCTTGTGTTTATGGCCATTACTCCCTCTCCTGTCACTGCGCACCACTGAGGAGAGTCTGGCACCACCCTCTTGCCGCCCACCTTGGTGATATTTATATGGAGTGTTGAGATTCCCTGTCAGCCTCCTCCTCTTCAGATTAAACAGGATGAACTCACATAACCTCTCACTCTCCTCATACGAGAGATACTCAAGTCCCATAATTGTCTTTATGCCCTCTTCTGCAGGGCCTTGTCTCTCTTGCTGGACAGGCAGGGGCCAGGGAAGCCCAGGGTGGCTCCCGCTGTGTCCATCCTGCTGCACACACGGTGGAGCTGTCAGGCCCCTGCCAGGCTTGGGAACTGCTCGCTGCAGTCCCTTTCGGGCCCTGAGAGAAGGAGACAGAGCAGCACAAGAGCAGCTACAGCGTGGATCCACTCACAGTTACTAAAGGACCAGTCAGGGCCAGTTGTCTCTGGGCTTAAGAGGCATTCCAGGTTCTGATTTAAAAATGAAAAAACAAACCTCTGACATCCCGACACCCAGTGCTGTGGCTGTGCTAGGAATCAGCTATGAAATTCCTTCTGCCCCCCAGCAGGTGGCTTTTCTTTCCCACCAGCTTTGCAGGCTCTGGAAAAGGTTCTTTGCTGTGTTGGAACGTGGCTTGGCAGCGATGCCAGCCCACAGGCTGGCCCTGTCTGCACACCCTGCTCCACTAGTGTTCATTTTCCTGCTGCTTGTGGGGAGGGTTGGGCTGTTCCCTCTGTTTGCTGCCAGCTGCCTCCTCAGCTCTGGTCACTGTTCCTCCTCCCACCAAATCCTTGAGTTTAACCCGAAACCAAACCAGCAGGAGACAGAAAAGAGGGAAGATAACAAATGCATCCCACATTTTAACATACAGTGGCTTCCATGGGTTTGTTTTGGGATTTTCATTGTTACCCCATGGAAAATTTGCAGCTGTTTGCTTGGAATCATCATACTCTATTCAAGCTATGCAGACTGCTTGTCTGCCCCGCAATTTATTAGAAAGACACGAAGGAGGGACTAATATTCCTTATGACTGCATGGCACTCTCATTGTCCTGCTGTGGAGAGGGTTTTTGGTTGTTTTTTGGGGTTTTCTTAAGACTTGACAACCCAGAACTCCCCAAAATATCAGCTTACAATAATGACCACACATGGGGAGTGAGGGCACTTAAGGTACTGCCCATGGTGCCACCTCCAGGACATAAACTGGGGTCTCTCCTGATTAAGTCCAGATACCTCTCCCAACAGCCACAGTAGTTTTATGGTTCAGGCAAAGGCTGAAGGGACGACATCCCCACTTCTGTCCATGCTGGGAGCCCAGAGCTGGGTCAGAGGCTCTAGCCAGGTATTGCTCAGCTGCCCAGAGGGGCACCTTCAGGGCAGTTGTCGCAACCCAAAGGTTTGATAATTCCTGTCCCCTGCCAGGGCTGTGCCAGCCCTTGAGCCCTTTGATTGGAGCAGTCATGTGGCAGTCGGCTAATGAGGTGACGCCCTGCATGGGCAGCACATTGTCAGGTGGAAGAGGAGACCCAGACAGACTGAGGGAGAGGTTTACTGGCTTTTCTGTCCTACCAGCCATGAATAGGAAGCAGAAGCAAGCACAGAAGGTACAGTATGCCCAACCTGCTGTGATCAACACCTTTGTTTTCCTCCCAGTTCCACTCCTCTTTTATGCTTCAGTAATTCCTCCTCCTGTTGTTTTTCTCATCCCTTCTCCAAACCTCAGTCTCACAGCTCTTTCCAGGTCCCACAAAGACCCAAATGCCCAAAACAGGGCTTTGTTACCTTGTAGATTTAGCTCTTTCTTCTCTCTGCTTGACTGCTGGGAGGAGGTGTGGGAACAGCTATTTTCTCTCTGCTTTGGAAGTCAAAGGGGATGTTGTTGTCAGTGGCTTTGCATCCTCAGTACACTGACAATGCAAAGTCCAGAGTCCAGCAGGAGTGTCTGATTCAGTAGATGCATGGGAAAGGGAGGTGCAGAGGGAACTGGAAACCTTGAGAGTACTGTTGAAACATCTTCAAGCTGAGGCATGTCCAACCCTGTTCATCCAAAAGGATGTTGTTACTCTTTTTGGGGAAAACTGGTGAGTTGATTTCCTGGTGAGCACTTGGGTTTGCTCTGTTACATTTCCCCAGCCAGGAAAGTGGTTGGTGCTTTCGAAGGCTTTTGCTCCCACATGACCCAACTGGATCACAGGAGCCTTTTGGCTCACCCACAGTTTCCTGAATAGACAGAGAAGAGGCATTTTTATCCTGCCCCAAACTTAGCTAAATTCTGCCTCCTCAAAGCCAAAAGGGTGGTTCGGCTTGGCACAAGGGTTCTGGCTTTTAGCCTTACACTTTGTAAGAAATAATGAAAGTTTCTAATGGTACATAAGATTTTTTTTTTTTTCACAACTTTCTTCCCACTTACCATGGGATGGGAGGGTTTGACTTTGTCCATCACATGGATACTATCAGCTGGAAAGTGTCCAGAGAGTGGGGAGATGTGTCATTATCCCCAGAAGCATTTTCTCTGAGGAGCTGAGAATAGGTATCTTGGGAGATGGAGTTTCTCTTTCACAGCTTTCCTGGATGTCCTGCTCCAGCACACAGCCGTGCTCTGCTCCCAGGCTGGGCCACCCATATGCCCACAGAGAGGCTGGGATGGAGACTCCTAGATCCAGGTTCTTTGCTCCCTCAGGGGACGTTTTGTCTCGACATTTGCTCTGTGCTTTGCAGGCCAGGCCCTGTGGCCTGCTGAAGCAGACTGCTCTAAACAAGATCCCAGGCAGATTCCAGCTCCACCAGGAAGCGCTGCCCCACCTGCCCGTGCCACCACTCCAGCAGACCCTGGATCGGTACCTGCTGGCCCTGCAGCCCATCATCAGCCCCGAGGAGCTGAGCCACACGCAGGAGCTGGTGGATGAGTTCCGCAAGCCGGGAGGCGTCGGGGAGAGGCTGCAGAAAGGCCTGGAGAGAAGAGCCAGGAAAACAGAGAACTGGGTAAGTCAGGGCTCAGGCCCCAGCTCTGGTTATGGAGGGTGGAGGGCTGATGTGCATCTCTTCTCTGTCCTGGCTGCATCCGCTGGCACCTGTGATTTAATGGCATCACCTTCCTGACCGGTTTGCTGCTGATCTCCCCAAGCTGTGCAAACTCCTCACCAGGATTTGACTGAGCAGAGAGATCATGGCAGAGCAGGGAGTCACTGGCCCTGCCTCTGGCTGCTGAAGGCTTGAACCTGACAGCATCACATAGCTGCCTCAAGAAGCTCAAGGAAACCCTCTGCTCAAGCCCTGCACCAAAAGCCCCCCATGCCTTGCTCAAATGCTCTTTTTCCCTTTCACCTGCATAGTACAACCCCCAAACACTTTGTTTCCAAATTGTGGGACAGAACTGGGGGCAGGATGCTAAGACCCAGCAGGATTGGGTTGGACAGCAGCAGCTCCCTGCATGTTTTCTTTCTCCATCCCAGCTCTCAGACTGGTGGCTGAAGACAGCTTACCTGGAATATCGCCTGCCAGTTGTGGTCCACTCCAGCCCAGGTGTGGTTTTACCTAAGCAGGATTTTCTGGATCGACAAGGTCAGCTCAGGTAAAATCCTTTTCTACCTTCCCTTAGGTTATAGGTGGGATGAGCTTTCTGTGCTCAACAGGGATGAGGGTATTAAGGCAGATTAGGAATGAGTAATTACAATGTGGTCCCCAGGTCTCAGCTGTCTGTGCTGTAAGGGCAAGGCTGCCAGGCTGTAAGGAAACTCCTGGTTGCACCAGACTAAATATTTAA
Organism: Brachypodius melanocephalos; assembly: GCA_013398615.1. Classification (NCBI taxonomy): domain Eukaryota; kingdom Metazoa; phylum Chordata; class Aves; order Passeriformes; family Pycnonotidae; genus Brachypodius; species Brachypodius melanocephalos. The sequence continues at coordinate 5,209,311 of VZSR01000598.1, forward strand.
TCAGGGGAGAAAACCAAAGAGTCAAGTGGTTCAGATATTAAACAAGGACTGAGAAACTACGTTTAGGTCTTTGCTCAAGCACAGATCTTCACTGCAAAGTGGTCCTATCACTGGCTGGAGACATTGTGCGGATGTATTGGAGGCACTGTAATTGTGTGTGTAGTTAAAGGAGGCATAAAAAGTAGCCCAGGCCTGTAAAGGAGATCACCCAGAAATGCCTCTGGAGTTTGCTAGTTTATAGGGATGGGAAGCCTGACAGGGACTGTCCCCTGTTGTGATTCTTGGTTTGGGAAACTTCACAGTGAAGTTCACGCAAACTTTCCTTGCACTCAGACCCTGTCATGCCCCCTCCTCCTTGTGGGCTCCCTTTAATTTTTAACCACCACTAGGAGTGTGTTGAATCCACCTGCAAAACTTTAGCACCAACCTTTACACAGTTACCTTTGCCACAGTTACCAGTCATGACTGGCAGATCAAAAGTACCAGCCAGGGGATCAGTGAGGCTGGGAACAAATCTTCCCCTCCACTCCCCGATACGTCTGAGCAGAGAATTAGCCTTACAACACTGCAAGAGTACACAAATGTCTTGAAATCTCTCTGTCATATTATTTACTCTAAAGTTTTCCAAATAATCTGGAGAACTGCAAGTGCCCAACCAGTGGAATTCAGCAGCTGCATAAGAAGTTGGGCTCCTGTGTAAAATACAATCTAAATGTGTGTTTGGGTTGTTTGTGGCTGCACAAAGAAGTTTGACAGTGCAGCTTGAAACTAAAGCTTCCAAAAGCAGAAGGCAGATTTAGAAAGTGGTGGTTTTTTTACTCCTTCACTTGGCAGAACTGTTGGCTGAAAACAAGTCAACCAACCTCTCCCATCTCTTCAAGCCCAAACTCCACTTCCAGGCTGTCCATTCTCTGGAAAGGAACACATATTCTCTCACTGGTGTTTCCCTCATGTTTTGCAATAAGGCTGAGAAATTTTCATTGAAAACTGACATTTGCAGAATGTCTCATGTCACAGAATCCTTAGGTTCTTGGAGTTGTGTCCTTTGATCTTTCCTGAGGTTAGGCAGGCTGAGCCAATCTAAAGGATACTGCCCGCAAATGCCAAACGTTGGCACCAGCTCACTCAGCCAACACAACCGCCTGTCCCAGTGACCTCCTACCTCCTTCCTTCAGGGACAGGTGGGAGCTCCCATGTCAGAGAAGGCCAGTCTTTCACTTCCAGCTAAGTAGCTTGATGTGGCATGTCACAGCCCTGCTGGGAGCTGGCATTGGCAGTGTTTACATTGATCCTGGTAAACACAACACCTCAAAGTCCACATGCAGCACATCTGCCTTTGTTTCCAAGCCTTCGATGCCAGAGGAAGGTTCTCTGGAGTTGTTAGGAGCAGGACATTCATTGGGGTAGGAACTCAGTCAGCACTGGTGTCTTGGTTGCAGGCAGAAACAGCTGCATCTTGGCTTGACACTCCAAGGTGGCCCCTGGCCAGGGAAGGGCAGAAATCCCCTTCTCTTGGTGCTGTTTTAATGCTGAGAATCAGAACTCAGATGTGATAAATCATAACATCAGTAGCAAACACTTCTGCTAAAGGGTCACGAATGCATAACTGAATACTGCTTTCTTGAAAGCTGTCCAGAGTTCCATGGCTGTATAGTAAGACACATAAAAAAAGAAAGTGCCATATGGTAGGACTATCCAGCAATCTCAAATCACAGCCCAGAGTGACTGTATCAGTGAACCAGAGATGGGCACAAGAGGGGCTTGGCAAAAAGGCTGAGCTTTCTGAGGAGCAGAGAACAGCTCTGCTAATCCTCCTCAGCTCATCCCTCAGCCCCAGACAGTCTATGCTTGATTTCAGCTTGTTACATTTGGTATTTTTCCAGGTTTGCTGCTAAGCTGATCGAGGGTATCCTGGATTTCAAGAGCATGATTGACAAGTGAGTTACTGACCCTCCTGAGAGTTCACACCTTCCTTACTGTCACAGAGAGACTGAGCCTTGTCCATAAATCTCCCTTCCATGTAGAAAGGCGAGAGATGACAGTACATATTTGAAAAGAGATGCTGTAATCCCCAGTACTGCTCACTGCCACAGTCCCCTCCAGTGGAAAAAAGCAAACTTACTGTTCTGTCTTCACATTCTTTGTTTACCTTAATGCTTTCACTGGTATGAGAACGTGCTTGGAGGGAGCAAGCACAACTGACAGTCCCATGAAGCTCTGCACTTCTCTTTGCTCACAGGACAAGCTACAACTCAGGCAGCAGGAATTTGAGTCTCTAATTTTAAGTTCCTGGTTTTCCTCCTCTTCCAGGTAGATGGGATCAGCTCTAGAGAAATTTGTTCCTCCTTTACCCTTTTTCTTTTGGTCACCAGCAAATCTCTGCTGGACATGCCTTGTTTAAGGTCCAAAAATATGTTTACCAACAGCAACAGTCAGACAAAGTTCAGGGTAGTTGGAATATGACTGCAGAAGGGAGTGACAGAGCCCCTGCCTGGTTCATGAATCATATCAGCACATCAGACACTCGTCACTCAGGACTACAGCCATGATATCTGATTCTCTGATGTCACAGAAAGCACAGTGTTTTTTCCCCCTTCCCAAATGAAAGGCCAGCAAACAGACATTTTTTTGTAGCCTGTACTAAGAAAGCTGCTAGGAATGGGGAAAGACAGCACCTTTTTTATGCCACCACCACCTTTAGGTTTTGCTGGAGCGAGTGAGTGCAGGCAGCTGCAGGCCTGAGCCTGTGACCTGTGTGGGGAGCACAGGCCTGCTCCCACTGATCTGTTTTCTCTTTTCTTCCTCCTTACCTTGCTGTGTCTCCAGTGAGACCCTTCCAGTGGAGTACATGGGTGGGAAGCCCCTCTGCATGAACCAGTATTACCAAATCCTCTCCTCCTGCCGCATTCCCGGGCCCAAGCGGGACTCCATTGTCAACTACGCCAAAGGCAAAAAGCAGTCCAGACACATCACAGTCGTTCACAACTTCCAGGTAGGGGAACTGCTGGGCTTTCAAGGTTTGTTGAGGTGCAGGTGTCCCTTTTGCTAGCTGTTATCCAGAGGCAAGGGAATAACAAAGTCTGCCCACAAGGTTTGCCTCACAAGGAATTTGTTCCTGCTGCCTTTATCCTCCCCTTTGGCCAGTGGCAGATTTGCCATATATAAGCAACAGACTAGAGGCAGAAAAATACTGGCTTTCTCTGTTTCTTGTCCCTGTAATTCCTGTCTCTCAAAGCCCAGAGACCATGTCTGCAACTGGAAACTCAAGAGTGGAAATTGGATAACAAACCTTCGCACTGCAGCTTAGTCTCAGAAACAGGAATTCCTCGTTAGTCCTTGTTACCATGGCTTCATAAAACCAAGACTCTATTTATGCCGTGCAAGGGAAGCTGGACTTGAGTCTCTCAATTCTGAGCATCCTTCAAAGGTTGCAAGCTGAATTCTTCAGCCAGGTCTTACCTTCTCAAAGGAGCTGTTCCCGGTTTCTGGAGTGGGACGATAATTACCTTCTCTCACGTTCTGTCTCTGTCCTTGTCCACTCTTCTCACCTTCAGTTCTTTGAGCTGGATGTTTACAACAGTGATGGATCTCCCCTTACTGCTGACCAGCTCTTTGTTCAGCTGGAGAAGATTTGGAACACCTCCCTCCAAACAAACAAAGAACCTGTTGGGATCCTCACCACCAACCACCGAAACAGCTGGGCAAAAGCCTACAACAACCTCATGAAAGGTCTGTAGGTAGAGCCCCTAACACACAAGTGCTAACAAACACTGCAGATCCTTGAATAACAAACCTCCTGCACTGTGCTCTGCTCAGTTCTTTCTTTTGGAACCTTGTTTTGGACAGATAACATGAGCTTTCCACCTTAAAGAAGCAATCATTGCGATCTATTGTCATTTTGAGTTAGAAGATACAGATTCAAAGTGTGAAGTTTAGTGAAATCCCAGAGTTTGTTGCCTTGCAAATGGGTAGGATGTAAGGAAAGTAAAAAAGGAGGGTGAATGCAGCATGTTCACACCTATAACAACCCAGCTGGCTGCAATTTTAATAGAATAGCTGTGTACACCCCCACTGAGGTACAGTGCCAACCCAACACTGCGTCCTTCAAACCCGCTCTTCCAAATTTCTCTCCTTCCAATGACACAACTCCCTCTTACTCCCGGTTCATTTCTCTCCCAGATAAGACCAACAAGGAATCCGTGCGTGCGATCGAGAAGAGCATCTGCACCGTGTGCCTGGACGCCCCCATGCCCCGCGTGTCCGAGGACATCTACAAGAGCCGAGTGGCCGCGCAGATGCTGCACGGTGGCGGCAGCCGCCTCAACAGCGGCAACCGATGGTTCGACAAAACCCTGCAGGTAAGGACTGATGCTCTCAAGGTGCTGAAGAGGTGGCTCTGGAGGTGTTTCCTGACACTACAAAAGTCAAAAAAATCCCAGGAACCTTTTGCAGGAAAGGTCCTCGTGTCAAGAGAGTAGAGAGACAAGGAGTGGTGGCTGACGGTCTGGAGATCCTGGGGTTCCCCCTGCAGTCACCAGGATTCGTTGCTGCCTCGGGGACTCGTTTCTTTTCTGCCTCTGCCCACGCTTATTCAGTGCAGCAGGTCTTTGTGTTCCTTATAAATCAATTTTCTGCCTGCGGTGAACAATGCCTCGTCTGCTCAGAGGCAGCCCAAACGATGGGAGGTCTGTTCCTTGGATCTCCTGCAGGCTTGTCAGTTTTCCTGGTTCTGCCAGAAGCTGCCCAATGGCATTTTGTTTTGTCTTTTGAAACATGCACTGCCATCCCACAGCATCCCTCTGATCTCTTCTCCATTCAGTCTTGTCAAGATCCTTCAACAACAGCTGCTGTTGCAGCTTTTCCTTCATTAGTTGGTGTATCCTGGCTTGCAGCTTGTAGCAGTGATGCTTTAGAGGACTCCTCTCACACCTGCTGAACTCTTCATAGTGTTTTCAGCTGTTTTGTTCCTATTTGGAACTCTTCACCAAGGGGATAAAGTTTAGATGTTCCAGCTGATTGAAAAGTAAGGGCAAGCCAGCATGTGGCAATGTTATTCGTGTACCGTGGGTGCATCTCAGTAAATCAGAGCCACTGAGCCTCTCTGTATGGCCAAAGCACTGAGCACACCAATATGTCAGGCACACCCTTATCCAGAGAATTTTGCTGAACTGTAACAGTGCTCTCAGATCTTCTGCACCTGCTGAAAGGCTTCCACTGCTGTCCCGCTAAAGGAGACCTTTCAGTGTGCAAGGACAGGCTCTGATACAGACGGGGAGACACTGAGGTCTCTCTGGGTATCTTCTGCCTCACACACTGCCTGTCTTCAGTGCTGTCCTCTCCTGCTTCTCTCCCAGTTCATCATTGCTGAAGATGGCTCCTGTGGTCTGGTATATGAGCATGCTCCCTCTGAAGGCCCACCCATCGTGGCTCTTCTGGATCACATTGTGGAGTTCACGTGAGTCCTGCCCCTGCTTTTCCTCAGCATTGGAGATCCCTTATTGGCACTGGGAGGGGTCTGTCAGGCTGTGACCAGTGCTACAAGGTGTTAAAGATCTCTCCTGCATTTCTATCCAGGCTCTGCCATTCCTAGCTGAGCCTCATGCCAAAGGTCTGGTCAAACAAAACCATTTCTCTGTGCAGGAAGAAACCTGAGGTGGGAAAATCATCCACAGTTCTCCTGCCAATGCCCAAAAAGCTGCGGTTTAACATCACCCCAGAAATCAAGAATGACATCGAGAAGGCAAAGCAAAACCTCAACATGTGAGTATGAAGCAGTGGAGAAGTGGGTGGGTGACTAAGGGAGTAATTCACATTCCTCTTTGGACCCTATCAGTGGTTTAAATGAGGCTTTCCCCACTGCAGCCAGGGAGTTTTCCCAGTGACTTCTGGGCTCAAGAGCATTGAGCAGAGCTGAAAAGCACTGCTAGGAATAAGGTCAGAGGTGCTGGAAAGGGAGCTATTACTGATTCATCTCATTTGCTAAGAAAGAGCAAGGTTTTAATGTATTCAGCTAAGAATACCGGAGAATAAACGCACACATGACCATCTCACCTGGTGAAGATTTTCAGCAATGGCCAAAAATTATTACCTGTGTGGTGCTGCCCAAAGAGATCTATGTGTGGTGGAGCTCTCTGTCCCTGCATAGGTCAGCTCCAGATGGCTTGTTCCCTCTGAGCCTTGTGAAAGCAAATCCATTGCTCTGTGTTACAAGAATGAGCAACAAAGGAACAGTTCCTCTTTCTTTCCTTGTAGAATGGTTGAAGATCTGGATATCAAAGTCATGGTCTTTCATCAATTTGGGAAAGGTTTCCCCAAGTCAGAGAAGATAAGCCCTGATGCTTTTATCCAGCTGGCCTTGCAGCTGGCCTACTACAGGTAAGACCACCCACAGGTCATTCCTCAACCTCCTCACTGACAGACTCAAACACATGATCTTGATAAAGGTGGCAGAGACAAGGCTCTCCCAGGGCAGAATCACTTGTGTGGCTTTCTCCTCCCTGTGCCAGGATGTATGGCCACGCCTGTGCCACGTACGAGAGCGCGTCGCTGAGGATGTTCCGCCTGGGCCGCACCGACACCATCCGCTCCACCTCTGTGGCCTCCCTCCAGTTTGTGCAATCCATGGACAGCCCTGACAAATCGGTGAGGATCTCAAAGGAGTGGAGTAAGAGGAAGCCAGGAAAGAGAAAAGCTGCTTATTTGGCTAACCCTGTGTCATCTGGTTTCAGCTAAGCAGGGCTGAACCCCATATTGAGCTAAACCATAGCGTGCAGTATCTTTACACATCAGGGGATTGATTTGACTTTTCTATCATATACTAAAAGCCTGGGAAACATGTGGATGTTTCTGAGCTCACCAAAAAGTCCTTCATAAGTCTGTTTAGCTTCTCAAACTAAGTTCTGCTACTGATGGATGAACTCTATTCAGAATGAAGTAACACTGCCAACTAAAATGATGTAAAAATTAAATCTTGTTAATTATAAATGAGTTTCATACAGACACACAAAGCAGAAATGTCCTCCATCTTAGAGAACACCCAAAATGAGGCTCTCCATTCTGGAGAAAAACTTACACAGATCTGTATGTTCTCAGGACCAGGAGAAAGCAGACCTGCTGAGGAGAGCCACACAGGCCCACAGGGAGTACACAGACATGGTGAGTGTCCTCTGTGAAGACAGGCTTGGGGGTTTACCCAGAAAATGAGAGTTCTGGGGAAAGACAAGACCTGAACACCTTTTGCTCTTGACACAGCAGTGTGGCCATTAGTGTTGCAAAGGTCTGAGTGCTCTATAGCCACAGACTGAATCCTCTCTAGCCGGTGAGTTAAGTGTCCCTTGTGACTGCCCTAAGGGGGAGAATCAAATATTACAATGTATTACAATACCTTCATTTCTTAGCCATCATTGTTGCTGATACACACCAAAGTTGCACAAGGAGCCCTCAAACCAGAGGGAGTCCGTGGGCACGAACTGTAAGGTTGTTTCCACTGGTGTGTTTAATTTCAGTCCTTACAAACAAGACTGTTGGTCTTAAAGGCAAGATCTACTTTCCTTCTAACTTTAAACACTTAGAGACTTTTTAGAAGTGTTCTTTTCTTTAACCCAAAGAGATAGTTTTGCTCACTTGCTGCTGGCCTGGCCTTCATCTGTCCATCCTTGCTTTTCTCCAGGCCATAAGGGGCAATGCAATAGACCGGCACCTCCTGGGGCTGAAGCTCCAGGCAATCGAGGACCTGGTGAGCATGCCTGAGCTCTTCATGGACACAGCCTATGCTGTTGCAATGCACTTCAATCTCTCAACCAGCCAGGTACAACTCATCTGAGCCAGAAGCACTCTCTATTCCTTTTCACACTTTCCTTCTCTGTTTTTCTTCAGTTCCTTTCTGTTAGAAACTCATCTAAATGGGGTTAGAAATTTTAAAGCTGGCCAATCCCATAAAGCTGCAGATCTGATCTTACACCTGCCACAGTCCCTCACAGACATGTAAAACACTAACATAACCAAAGCCAGGATCACCAGGAGTGTTTGGTGTCTAAATCCAAGTGAGATCAGTGAAGTCAGCAGCCAAAACAGCTTTGTGTTAAGTGCCATGCTCTGATTCTTACTGAATAGTTCTACTTGTGACTAATTACAAGCTTACCCTGGGGGGAAGCACTCCAGTGCAAATGCAGAGGAAAACACACTGCTGCTAAATGATAGGGTCCAGCACGTGTGGTGGGAGGTGAGGTTGACCAAAGGCCCTTCTAGAGCAGTTTAATGAGATGAGTTTCCTCTTTTGACAGAGCTGTTTGCATTTGATGGTTTCATTTTTCTCTGACTGGTCAGAAGGTTTTAATCACATTGTCTCCACAGGTCCCAGCCAAGACAGATTGTGTGATGTGTTTTGGTCCCGTGGTTCCAGATGGCTACGGAGTCTGTTATAACCCTATGGAGGAACACATCAACTTTGCAATTTCAGCCTTCAATAGCTGTGCTGACACAAACGCAGCCCGCATGGCACATTATCTTGAGAAAGCACTGCTAGACATGAGGATCTTGCTCCAGGCTGCTCCCAGATCCAAACTGTGAGAGGGAAACCCCCCAGTTAAACGGGCTATCCCTGATGCACTGAAGCTCCCAGTTCCTCAGAAAACGATTCAGAGAACAGCTTGCCCGGGAACCTAAGAAGATGCCTACCATTTGTTTTCAGCAAGATGTTACAGAGTAGTCACCTACAGATACCAGACTCTGTAGTGAGAGGAAATACTGTCTCAAACCGAAGTAGAACTGACAGGGCCTCTCCCATCAATGCAAAGTGCACCTTCCTGTCCTCAAAGAGGACTCAAATATGGTTTTTATGAAAATTACTGCAAGGGAATACAGAAAGCACAGTCCTTACCAGTATTTAAATCCATTTGGTGAGGAAGGTAGTTCTTGTCCAGGAAAAGCAGGGAATGTTTATTGGATGATAAAACTACTGTAAGACCAAGTCTTTTTCCTGGTTTCATCCTCTGAAGAGCATCTTCCAATCTTGACTGAAGATTTTTCTACTGCTCCAGCAAAACTTCATCATTCAACTTCAGCAAGGGGAGAAGGAAGTTAAGCCAGAGCAGATCCAGTCTCATTAGAGTACACTGCACTACTTATCCCAGGCACTCCAGCCAGCACAGGCTTTACAGGAATGTTCCCTTCCCCTTCTTCAGGACACTGGGATCTCCTTCTTCTTACACTGACCCTTTTGACAACAGCATGGCTTGATACAAGCTAAGGTGATTTTTACTGTTTCACGTTATTTTTGTTGTTCTTCTTGATCTGGGCTTTTTGTTAAGCTTCCTGCCATGGTCCTACCACTGATCTTCCAGCTCAGCCTAAAGCCTTTTCCCCATAAAGCTTCTACAAAACTCTCCTTATGTGAGTTTTGCCAGCTTTGGCTTTATGTACCTTCACATCTGCAGAGATGAGAAGGGATTTCCTATGCATTTAGCAGGACACTGCTCCACTGTACCTTTCTTTGAAGCTAAGGAAAAGAAAAAGATGCTGTTTACTAACAAGCCACGTTCCTGATGTCCTTCAGGACACACACATTAACCCAATGTGGTTTTACACCTTGCTTTCAGAAACAGCCTTTTTGTGCACAATGTTATGCCTGAGCTGTGGACAAATAAGTATGTTTCTGATCAGGAACTCAAGAACATACTTCTAGTCCTGGCCAACAGAGTTGAAATCTGTTAAAGGCCAAAGGAAAAACAGCTGTAGAAACTCTTCTGTCACATCACTGCTGTAACAAGGCAGAAAATCTTGAAAAACAGGAAGAAAGCAGGGTACAGGTGGACTCCGTCAGTTTTTTTCTGCACCGTGGCAGCCACTAACAGTAACAGCACAACGCCTTTTCTGCCACTCTGGGGAGTTATTTCTTACTGAAATACTACTCTGATTTGTGCCAGCTTTATTCTGTGAGAGAATGATCTCATATGTTGTTTTTATGTTCAGTTGACAAACTTGAAACAGTAAAAGATTATATATAAACATTAACATACAATAGTAGGATAGGAACTACTTCCAACCAATCTGTCAAGCTCCTGACTACATTTTTATTTAGCAAAACCTTATGGTAATAAGGAATCTAGTGCTATTTCTATGGTAGGAATTCTGTATTTAAATTGCACACCCTTCAAGATGTGTCTGCTGGGATGTCATCATAAACAAGAAGCATTAGGAATGTGTTGGCCTGTTTTGTTAACAGGGAAATAATTTGAAAGGACATGATCAAAGTGCCTTGATGAACATATATGAAGAAATTTGCACTAAAGCTTTTTAAAGTTAAAGAAGAAAAAGTAATTCTAACTGCTTCTGAAAAGATACAAGCCAATGCTTTGGCTTTTTTTTTTTTTTTTCCTGAAAGGATGTTATTTCAAAGCTTCTATCTTATACCCAATAACAAACCTTAAAAGAGGAAAATTTAATTGAAACTCACCTGCACAGCCAGTGATTGTATTGAACTTGATTGAACTGCCACTTTCACATCATCTACATGGATTTAGTTGATCTTTTAGAAGAATCCTGAATGGAGTGAGACTGCCTAAAAACTTGAATAGGAGCACTACAGACCTGCAAGCAGAAACCCCTACTCTGGTGACTCCTCTGTATCAATGAGACTGAAAACTGCAAGAGGATACTCAGTATTATCAAAGTGATTGTGTAAATACTACAGACAAGAACAAACCTTACTGGAATAATGTCTGGATTTATGGAGTCTTTTACATGGAAAAAAATACTCCTTTTGCCAAAGTAATCCTCCCCCCATACTGAATCAGCCTCTGTTGCCAGGGGATGAATTATTTTTCCATGTCTGCAATGCCTTCAAGCACAAGTAGTGCCACTAAAGAATCTGAGACTGGCCTTTTTCCACTTCAGTCTCAAAGGGGAAGGCTCTCAAAGCAAAGTGCCTATTAAAGACTAAGCATAAGCATGTGCTGCTGAAGACTGTACCTCAGAAGATGGGATTGATCTATCCTGGATCTATATCTGGATATGCCACTAGCTTCAGCAGAGTACAGCTGCAGGGAGCAGACTGCAAGAGATACAAGATTAATAAACCACCTAATGCATCCTTACTGATACAGAGCTGAAATTCAGATGAATGAGGCTGATTTTTAAAGTGCTTGAAAGGACACTAAAATCATTAGAAGGTTTTTCCTTTAAAAAGTCTTTTCTTATGGTACAAGTTCTAAAATGTGATGTCCTTCTGGTTTGTATCTTCTAGATTTTTTTCAGTATTGACTTATTGAATACTGTTCTCCCTATTTCTGATTGTTTTATCAAGAGATGTCCATTGTCTTAAAGGCACATTAAGTAGAAGAAAGTAAAGCTCCAGATAAATGATAGATTTGGAACAAATGATTTCAGAAACTCATAGACTGAAAATATTCAGATAACTCTTGGGGTATGAGTGCAATTTTTGACACAGCCTGGTAGTGTTGCATGTTTTGCTGGTTAGCTGTGTTAAATACTGTTGGGATCCATGTAATGCAAAGTTCGGAAACGTTCCTTGAATAAACTGGGACACAATAAACAGATAAATGCTACAAAAAAGCTTAAATCTCCTTAAACGCTGCAGAAGTTACATAACTGCCCTTAATGGGACAATGTTTGTGTGGGGATAGCAAGAACAGTGAACCACGGCATTCTGTCACCTTCCTTTTATTGTCACATCTCCATCCAGCCCCCTTGAGTACAGGGGAGGAAGACAAAGCATCTGCTTGCAAAGCCACATATTCCAAAGAAAATATTCCATTTCAGAAAACTAGCGGCAGGAGACTTCATACAAGTGTAGGATAATAAGGCAGAGCTCAAATCTTTTCCCTGCACAGCACCATTTAGTTAAGAAAATCCATGGGATCACTAAGGGATTTCTACTGTATATCAAGTATTGCAAAGATTTCTGAAAAGGTACAGCAAAAATAGGCAGAAGATGCAGATTACAAACAACTCACAGAGAACAGAGGAGAGTTTATTACAGTGTCTTACAAGAGCTCTTCCTCCTCTCCCTCAATCCTAAAAATTACTGTAGGAAGCTTGGGTTTGAAGGCAACATGAAGTGGAACAGCTTTTTACACTGCACTGCTCTCCATGAGGAGATGAACCCTCTTCCCTATGCTCAGTAGGTGTTCCATATTTATTTTTTCCAGCAGTCTGTCGTAACAGCTCGAGAGGCTGGGGAAGTGCTAAGCCACTCCTGAAACAATCCACTCCTTCAGCAGCCTTGGGGAAGAGAGGTGTGATCTCTGTTCTGGCTTTGTAAGCTCACTTACAAGAGATATAAAGAGAAAATGAATGGTTTTGCAAGACATAAGTACCAGTTTTCAAACTGAAACATGTGGTACCACCATGTCACAGGACCTATCTGATGTCCTGTCTCATCCCAACAGAGCTGGTCTAAGGCAGATCAAATGCCCTTGTGAAAGCTGCAAGGTGCCTCTTTATTGATGCACCTTCAAAGCAAATCCAGGGTCCTTCAGATGTTACAGGATTGCTTATGTTATGCAAGTACGAAACAGTTCTTAAAAAATGTTTATATATGCTTGCTGTACCAACTGAAAACAGTTAATTTACTACCCATAGCTATTTAAATACAGAAATTTAAACAGCCTTCATTCCTGATCTCCTGGATCAGGATCACTTTCTACAGTTAACATTCTGGGTGTCCAACAGCAGCTCCCACTCCACACAAACACACAAACTCCTATAGCAACAGGCACAGATGAAAACTTAAAAAAAAATAACCAGGATGAACAGACAAAAAATCTCACTTGAAGCAGCTTTATAATGCAGAAGTCTGATTAAAGTGGAGATAGTAAAACAGGCAGCAAGACTGAGATGTGACAGTCATTTTACCTCTGCTCATGACTGCATCGAAGGCACACCGATGACCTTTGAGCCAGTTCAGAAGCTGTCCTTTATCTGTGAAAGTTCAAGTCAATTGTGCTTTGAATAAATACTTCTCTGTAGTTACACTTGAACTGCTGCATTATATACTAGAAATACAGAAAGTGTCCATGCACAGCCCTGAAGCACGTTGAGTATAGCCCTTGCCAGGTCAACTCGTGGGTCACAGAGGTCATAGGCATCACCAGCACACAGAGATGGCAGGCACACTCCCACAGAGACACAGCACCCAGAGCGCCACTGGCCAGACGGAGATTCAGAGTGGAAGAAGGATGGAAACCAAAACTTGCTTGTAGGAGTTCAGCATTCAAGGTTACAGCTGCAGAACCCCCAGCCAAGCTACTGTGATAACTGGCAGGAGCCTCTGCTAGGACAAGTTCCCTACTTGGGAGTTCATGGATGGAGTCTAACAGGACTCTTCAAGGAATAATTCAGAGAGCAGCTGAGCTAGTTATTAGTCATTTGCCTTGTTCATTAGTCACTGTGTTCATGCTTAAAAATCCCTCCCTTAAGCTTTAACAGAAAAAATAAAATCCAGTGCTTAAGACAGAGACCAGCAACTGAATTTTGTAAGGCTTTGGGCTGACTCTTACTGGAGCACAGCACTGCTTATAACCAATGGGCTTCCCAGTGCCCTCAGCACACTCAGTACAACAAAAGCTGTACAGATCACAGCAACCCTGAGATAATAAAAGTATAAAAGAAGAAATGGAATAAATGAGAGATATGTATGATTATCTTGCCACCTAGAAGAGATTCTGAAAAGGACACTCTTGCTAATTACACAACAGGAGCAGCAGTGGAAAAAAATAAGAGTCAGTATATTTGTGGTTTTCCTTTGTTTTACACACACACTCCCCTTAACTGATATCTGTGCAGGCTTCCCTGCAGAACTGTCACTAGTGTTAAAAATCAGATCTTTATAGTCTGTCTTTCTTTCTGTACAAAGTACAGTTAAAATTGATTTTGATCTACCAAACTGACTGCAGAAAGGAAAGTCTTCCTCTCCCTTATGTCAACCCTCCTAGAAGCCCTCCCTCCTAAGAAGCATGTAAGAATTAAAAGCCCTAATTAAACATGACCAATTTGAGATTAGTTTTGTCATCTTCTTCCAAAAAAAGAAAAACCCGAATAATAAAAAAAAGAAAAAAATAAAAACACACAATCAATGCCTCACCCACCCCATAAACAATAGTTCCATTTAAAAAAATAAATAAATAGTGTGTATATTTCATGCTGAAAAAAAAAGTCACAGAAAAGATTCATTTTTTGGTTTTCCCTCCCCCGAACACAACACCAGGCATTTTCTCCCCCCTCCCCTGACGTAGACACGATGGTGCATCCAACCATGTGCATCTGTGTTCAAAATGAGTTTCTACTCCTGCACGGTCCCACATGCATCAGGGAGCATCCAGCTTAGCTGCTAAAGCAGAGCAAAGGCTTTCAGGTTTTGGGTATGGTCCCTGCCTGTTCCTTTGGTCCGTCTGTTAAAAGGCTCCTTGCTGCTCCCAAGTCTCTGCTCTTGTCTGTCTCCGTTAAAACGCGCCCTGGTCCCCACGTTCCCGCTCACTGGAGCTTCGTACCCAGCTTGCGCTGTCTGTTCCTGCAAGGCAACACAGCACAGGTGACACAGGGGACCCCAGCCCAGGGGGCTGCAACAAACCAGAGGGAGACACAGGAGGATTAAAGTGTGGCTCTGTTTAGCTCCACACAAAATTAAAGTGCCCCAGCCACACCTGCCAGGCAGATCAGCACCCCGCCACTCTCCAAACTCCCAGAACATCCATCCCATCTTCAGTGTACACAAGCTCACATATGAATGCAAGATTATAAAACAACTGCTTGCAAAAACTATGAGCCAGAGAGCTGAAATGCTACTTAAATGAGATTAAATTCTTGAATCACACCCTCTCCAGTCTCACCTTTCAGATACAGTAGTTAACCCACAACTTGGTATTTCTTTAGAGCTATTCTACCCACAGCAGCCAAAAATTATCAGCTACATATCAGAAAATTAATTAATAACTGCATCTGGAAGGTCAGAGCAGCAACAGCTCCTCCACTGCCAACACTTACCTTGCTTCTGCTCTCGTGACTGTGTATTCAAACCATAGGATGTTAGGAATGAGGCTGGTATCTCGGATTAAAAAGAACTCTGAAATTGGCCTGAAAAAGGACAATGGGGTAGAAAGGGGGAATAATTAGACTTTCTCCACTGCAATTTTGATTTTTTAAAAAAGCACAAAACCTGCTCTAGTTAACAGTACTATTCTATCACTTCAGCCTGTGAACAGGATTGTTACATTTAATCAAAAACTGTTTTCTTTCCTTATACAATACTTCCAGACTATATTACATGTAAATAGCTCTGCAATTTGACTAGGTCATTAGACCTTAAGAAAGGTCTGCTGCTCATCTTGCAAAGCTCCTCCAGCACACTGCCACACCTCGGCTTTAGTAGGGCTTTACAAAATGCAGCAATTGATTGAATTCTCTCTACCCCTTCCTTATCAAGGACATATGATTCTTTGTATATATGCATGCACAAGAAAAAACATGGAGGAACAAAGTAGGTTACACAACAGCCAGTATGCAAAACTGGGACAGAGCCCAGGAATTCTCATTTCTAAGATCCATAACAAACCTCCACAGAATAAAGAGACTTACCACGCAGCTATCCTCGGGAAGAGGGGAGTTAGGATCTCCTGTGTGAAGGCAAACCAGGCTATGGCCATGATGCTTCCTGCCACACCTCCATATAGGACTTGGCTCCAGGTGTGGTAAAGCAAATAAACCCTGCAATGGAAGACAAGAGTCACCAGACAGGCTTTAAAACAAAAGGAGCCAAGACTCAGGAGGTGAGGTGTCATTGGACCCAAAGACGTGGGTGCAAGTTACCCTCCAGATGTTAAAAGCGGGTGTCTTTTTTTTTAGTAAAAAGCTGGCAAAAATAGTGGGCGGAAAAAAATAGGGAAAATTCTTCCCTGCTACAGCAGTTTCAGCTTGGAGCACTTCTAGTTTGAGCTTAACTCAGTAACTATCCACATTCTTCTTCATTCATCTTTGGATCAGCTGAAGAACTAATATTGTTAGCTCCCAAAAGAGACTTTTCCAAAGGCAGTAACAGGACAAGTCCCCTCCAGGCCACCAAAGCTGGGGCTTAAAGCCTTTTAAGAACATGGACAGCATATTTTTTTTTGTGATTTTGCTGCTCTCCAATGTGACAGGCACAGAGGCTGTATGACCAACGTGCTCACTGTGACTGCAGCCACTGCGCTCTTGGCCTGTTATATGTGTACACAAGCGACATTCAAAATTCTTTTCACCCACATATCATTATGATCATCTTATCTGACCTTCTGTCTAACATAGGCCACTTGATTTCCTCTAATTTTGTTTTAATTAGATGATATACCTCTGACAAATTTGACCTGCCAGGATTTTAAAATAATTAGTAATAAGTAATCAGCTGCAGTGTACAGTCAACTGTGCCAACAGGTAATTACTTTCCTGTGGAAAATGTGACCCTATTTCTAGCTCGAATTTGTCTGTTTTTCCAGTCACTGGAGCTCACTTTACATTTAATCTACTAAAGAAAAAAAAAACACAATCGCAGTTCCATTTTCTTTATCCATCTTAATACAACTAAATCTTGCAAGCCAACAGCTGTAGATGTTTTGATTAACTAATGCTCAAGCAAAACAGTGGGATTGATCAACTGTAGCGATTCCCATGCTGCAGATGCTGGTGTGCCAAGGCATGGGGCAATGCTTCCACACTCAGTGCTGGAAAGAGGGCGAGGCAGCAAGGCTGGATGGAGCATGGCACTGGAGCCCATGGGGAACTGGCACAAGCTCAGCTGATTTGGGGTTTTGTAAATACTTCTGTGAAGCACCATACACAGAGCACCTTTGTTTATTGGGTCTCATGGCAACACTTCTACAAAGCTCTGACTCGGATGGCACAGTGGAGAATTAGGTGGGAAAGGCAGGATAAGGAATAGGATAAGCCCTGTCCCAAGGCTGCTGGCTGGGACAGGCCACGAGGCTGTATGAGAGCAGAAGACAAACAGTTGCTCCATACCTACTATATGAGACTAGCAAAGCCACTGTGACGAGGCAGATGGACAGCACATGTCGCCATAGTAAATCCAGAAACCTCGCATTGTTTGTTTGGTGCATTCTGAAAGAGATGGAGAGCCATTAGCACAGGGCAGGGAGATGAGCAGTCCTGACCTCCCTCCCTCCAAAACCCTAGGAAAACTTTACTCCACTGGGGTCATGGGCAGCTTAAGCCCATCCCAGCAGCAATCTGTCCCACTGGCAGCAGTTAAAGAGCAGCCAAGAAGCCACAGGAGTTCTCTCTCCAACTGTGAGCAGGGATTGCTGTGATGGAAGGCAGGATGCTCACACTGATGTGAGAGGCACATGCTGTGCATATGCAACAGGGAGCCAAGACAGTCCCTCCACCACCCACAGAGCCAGGAGGAACTGTGAGTTTTGTCTTCCTCCACACACAGAGCCACAGACAGAGCCATGCCCCAGCAAGAATTTTGTTAAAGCACAGGTAAAACCAGTATTTGGTAAGGGAAGTCAACTAAAAAGTCATGCAAGTGGACAGCTAGTATTATCCAAAACACTGAAGATAACCCCACTGAAACTGAGACAAAATGAGAAAGCAGCTCTTCATTTCTCCTCCCTATCCCCCACCTCTTCCCTCTCTCTGGGACACCATCACAGCTTAGAAAAAGAAAACTGGGAGACCTTTACCCTGACAGGTAAAAGGAAGCCCACTCACATCCTCCAGCTTTCAGCCATGGTAACTCCAGCCCTACATTCAGATGGAGACAGACATGCTCCAATCCCATGCAAGCCACAATAAATTCTGCAGGTCCTCAGATTTAATTCCATTATCCCACTGAAGTGGCACCCAGCAAGGGAGCCACGCACTTCAGGTGTTTCAACATATTAACAGCCAAAACCTGACCTGGAATTTTTACCTTAAATAAAGGAACAGAAAAGAATAGACAGAGAAAAACCACATGAATTGGGAGTGGCTGGACGGCATCCCATATTTTGTGGACACTGTTGAATGGGCTTCTGGGAAGAGAAGAAAAAAAGAGTATGGTCAAGGTATGGTCAGCAGCTGGAACACTCCAGATACGAAGCCAGACCACGCTGCTGGAGCATGCACGAAGTCCACAGAACACGGCCCTGCTCAGATGGCTCTGTCAGCCTTTTTACACCCAAATAGCCACAACCAATGTGAGGCAAAGGGGGAAAACTCCCCTAAGCCCCCTCAATCAGCATTCCACCCAAAACTCCCCTGACACCACCACATTCATGGTCCATACCCTACCTTCGCATGGCCGAGGCTCCCGGATTACATTTTTTATTAACCAGTTCACTCCCTCGTTGAACACCAGCCCTCCCAAGAAAGAGATCTGTGAAGGCAAGAGAGCTGTGTCATCCCCTCTGGGAGATCCTTCTACTTACCAGGCTCTGTTGACAAAACCCCTAAACATTATCTTTCTCATTTTCCTTTTTGCCTACTAGAATTAAAACAAATGGCTTCCAAATGGCAACACATCGTGTACATGCAGCTTTTCAGCAGCTGATACACAGAAACACAAAAATGACACAGTAGGGCACTTCTGCCAGCACCTTGCACCAGCAAGTGCAGAAAGTGACCTTTTAAATAGGGCAGGTTGTTGGGAACTGGCTTTTCCCGATGACCAACAGGGGGAGTGCAGACACTGTTATTTGGGTGAATAGTTTAAAACAAAGGTGACTTTTTAGGCTTTCTGCCTTTTCTCTCTATGAATATTTTCATCTTGAAGCTGCTGTCTTCAGTCTAAGACAAATTCACATTCTGAGCTAAGCCAGACCTGGTAGCATTTATTTTTACTCTTCAACTTCACAGTTCATACACCTCCCCTAAATTAGTCCTGCTGCTATGATCAAATTCCCAGCTGGTGATGACACTCTGCCTCCTTAGCACTCATTCCCATTCCACATGATGAAGCAATTTTTCACTCCACGTCCTGAGCCACAGAGCAGGCTGCTGCAAGTCAGCCAGTGTCTCTCTCCAGCCCAGTGGTGACTTCCCACATGAAGAATTAAGAATCAACCTCAACACTTGTCTCATTACCAACACCAAACAAATCCCTGTATTGAGAAACCCATAAATCTGTGCAATAGTTACTCTGATTTCTCTTTTGGGCCAACACAAAACCTTTGAGTTGCCAAAACTGAACAGCTGCCATCCCTAGTTAAAAGTCCTATTCCCAGGTCCCTTGGGCCACTGGTTCCCATGACACTGTGGCCCTACAATTCAAAATGTGCTGTCAAAAACCTTTCAGTGGTCCCTGTCTTATCTTTTTACTGAGGACAAATGTTGCAAGAGGTTTATACATCCTAGAGGGAGTTTATCCATGACACTGCTTCCCAACTACCTGGCAGAGCAGATAGAAAGCACTGTAAGAATTTGGATTGAAACAAGTCTCTTCTGGCCCTGGTATTCAACTCACATTTGAAAAGCAGCCCTCAAAGACAGATCCACTCCCTTGGAAAGCTTCAGGTTTTATTTTTATCCCCTTTTCTGCCTCAGTAGATCAAAGAAAGTGCATCCCCCTGAGTTACACACACCATTTCCTGCATATGCTGCCCAGTGCTATGATCCTGCTGGATCTTGGGAGTGTTCCCACTCTGCAACAGCATTCTGTACTTCCTCAGACATCTCCCTCGATGGTTCTGGACAGATAATGTCCAAAACACAGAGTAACAGAGAAGTCAGAAAAGGCTGAGCAGCCTTTTAACCTGGTACAGGTGCTAAGTGTCTCCTGCTGTTCCCTGAGAGGAAGATGGCTTTCCTCAGCTTGCCCCTTATAGAGAGAAAAAGAAGTGTGAATACAGGAGCCCCAGGTGACAAAGGAAAAGGCTTTTGTCATAAGGAGAGGCTGGGAAGGGAGAGAAGGACTCACCGTGTGAAGCTCTCTCTTGAATATGATGAGTGTTACAAAACCAACGATTATGAATATTGGACCAAGACTCAAATAAGCTAAAAGCTGGCCAGAGAAATCACCTGGGGAAACAAACAAGAGAAACAAATTAGTGTGAACTTAACAGGTACTCGCCTGCCACCACAACATGGATCAGTCAGAGCCCTGCATCACAGAGCAGAGAGGCAAACTCAGCAGTATAGCAAGTCCCTGTGTTCCAAAATGACAGAGGAGATGAGGCAGGGAGACGGCAGTGCTTCCATGCAGGTTCAAAATCAGGGATGAAAGGAGCCTGGAATAATTCAGCAGAGACTACTGCCACCCAATTTACAACAATAGCCACGGGTGTGGGCCTAGAGCCACTTTAATCCAACATGAGCACAGCCTGCTGCAAAAAGAGGCAGGATCTTTCCCTTCCCCTCATTCCTATTTCTTCTCTGTACCAGCAAACAGTCCCGAGGCAAATCCTTTCCCACTCCCTCACTAAAATGGGTTAGTTTTCAGCTGGATCAGCTTCCTAATCTGTCTCACCATGTGTCTGCATGAACACTAACATTAGCAAAATGGGAAGGAAATAAATAGCTAAACATAGCAGGAGATCTCAGGGAAATAAAGGAGACTGCCTTTTTAACCAGGAGCCCACTTGTACCACACAGAAGGGGATTTGGGCCTCCAACCCAAATAATTAACAGTCTAGTTAACCCCCATGGAGAATCAGAGACCTCACAGAGGTCAAAAGGTCCCTCAAAACCTTTATTCTGAACTACAACAGACACAGAAGTGGGCAGCAACAGTAAGGAGCAGCTGTGCATTTTGATCCAAGTTTCTCTTGCCTCTCTTCCCCGAAAAGGGACGCATACAGAAGTATTTAGAGAAAAGATGTCAGCACAAATTCTGAGGAAACAAAAAATTATCACAGCAATTTTGCTCCAAGATCAGCAATTCGTATCAGAAGAGCGAGAACTGTCTGCCAGAGAATCTTTAAACACAGAAGTCACCACAAACTCACTGAACCCGGAAAGCAGTAGAAGAGATGGGTACTTTGAGTATCGGTTCTTACAGACCAGATCCTCTCCATCCCATCACCAAACACAAAAGGATCAGCCCCCATATAAATTTGTCCTTCCCTCCTCTCAAAAGAAAACAGGATGCCTCTGGCAGGCTGAGCATTGGACTCATTCCTAGATCAATTCCACTGTAAGACACCCAGTCTCCCCAGCCCACACACCCACATTTCAAAGCAGCACTTGGCAAAAAGGACTTTAACCCCAGCCTCTGAGTGCTGGAACTGATAAAAAAGGAAGTTATTGCCTCTTTACAACAAAGTTCATGCTGCTGATGTTATTGCCACATAGTTGTGGTTACATCAGGTATAGTGCACAGAAACCTCTGGAATTCCAGACTCAGGGTTAAATTTGGGAACCAACAGCAAGGACTATAAGCAGGAGTTAGGTGAAAGGAGGAAGATTTGGAGGGCAAGTACACTGAGTTTCCACTGACGTGAGGCTCTACTTTGGTTTTAACCTGAAAAGTGTTAGAAGACGCTGAATCTGAAGCTTTTCTTGCTCCATATGGCAGGCTTGGCTTGCATCAGGTGCATTCTAAATGCTCCCAAAGCAATGGATGATGGTAACACAAAGGGGATGGGACAGTACCAGTTACCTGTCAATAGAGAACCAAGCCCCTTTATGGTTTTACATAAATCACAAACTCTCAACAAAATGAGTTCTGTTATCAATGAATGAATTCATGAGAGAAGCCACCTTGTCAAGAGACAATTAAACTACTCTGAAAGCCTTAGGAATACTTTCCAAAAGTCTCAATTCTGGCATTACCAAATAAAGAGAGCTCATCATCAAGAGATCACCACGTTTCAGATCATTCACTCTGTTAATCCACAGTACGTAAAGGCTTAGCACTTCCACACTAAAAGCCGTAATTTTGTCAAGTAGAAACCAAACTAGATTATTTATCTTAGAGGGTTCTATTTCTTGTGCAGATGGTGGGAAGGTACTTAAGCAAGCAGCCTTTTAATTTAAATAGGATCAGCAGTAGCGAACTCAAAATCCTCTGTTATGTTACATGATAACATTCTCAATAAATCAAATCATCCCGACTTCACAGGCACAAAAATCACACCTGAGAGGGGAACCATCACTCCCAGATGTGCCTACAGGCACCAAGTCCTGTACTCAATAAGAACTCCTCAAATATTTCAGCAGTCCATTTAAAACAGAGCAGATATCACTAACAGTACTTCATGTTCCCATGTCTAATGGCAATTAACCACAGCCACATTCCAAAGCCACTTTTTCTACAGAGGATGCAAATAAACAGCTGGGCACTAAAGGCAGCTCTGGAGCTACCCCAGGAACACTGCAATGCCATCACGAACAGCCCGACTGGCTCAGCAGCTCAAGGCACAGCTTCAGTGACCAAACCAGCTCTGAAAGGACTGGAAATCCCCAACGGAGGAGGCAAAGTGAGCTCTGAGAGAAAGGGCAGCGCTGCTCAGCGCGCAGTGCTCCAGGGGCCTTGGAGCGTGATTACTTCTGTCACTCCTGTCTCCTCTCACGCTCCACTGCGCTCTGAGACTTATTCCCAGGGAAAGGAGACGTGCAGGAGAGCCACAGTTTAAAGTCCAGTCAGATCTAGCAAGCAGCATCCCTGCCTTTTTCTAATAAAAATTAATTTTCCTTTAATTTACTAAACTTGGGAATTTTAAAGCAGTTCCTCCAACCAGCAGGAACAGAGACAAAATCTCTGCAAAAATGCAAAAGGAGAATCTACTTAATACATATCTTGGGTTTCATTTAGTTTTAAATTCTGCTTTTTAAAAGTCCAGCATTCCCTGGACATTATTTGGAGTTCAAAAAGCAAAAATAAAGGATGCAACCACCTCATTTTTGGGCAGCAAAGAGATAAGTACGTGCAGCACTATACATAGCTCAGACACACGCTATTTTTTTCAGCCTTCATTCAGCATCTACTTCTGCTCCAATTCAACATTTTTCCCAGCATCCTGTCAGTGGAAATAGCTGAGCTTCACCACATCTACTTAACCTGTATAGGATGTAAAAATGTGAATCAACAGCCCCCAACCACATCCTACCACAAGACTGAGCTTTGCCACCACCACTTCCTATTGAAGGATCTATTCGTGGCACTGCCACTGGTTGTGTGTTCTTGGTTAAGTGCACATGTGCAAGTTGCACAGACAACATGCAGTGTATGTGTGTCATGGGCATTTACATCACTAAATATTCATGATATAAAAGAATCATTTCCTCTACTTGTGCATATCCCCATAACACGAGCTGTGGGACAGCAAAAATACCTCCAGGAGATTAAATAATGGCATAAAGGCAGGAATCAGACAACTTCTGCAGGGAGATTACACATAAACCCTGCATTAAAGCAGCCAAACAAGAGCTGAGATCTGCTTCTTCCAAGAGATACTGCTTAGGTATGGAATGAGCCCTGACTTGTGAGCTCCCACCCTGCAGAATCACAGGACGGTTATGAGAACAAACATTCCTATAGGAGCTGCATGTGCTGATACTGAACAGCAAAAAAAACAGCTGAGCCAAAGCACAGACACAGCACCAGCACCTTTGAACCTCTTCACCCACTGACTGATTCTGCACACGTGCCCGTCCAACTCTGCCCAGCTGTAGGAAACATCCTGGAGAAACTGGGAAAATGGAAACATTCTGTCATTCTGCAGAAAAAAAGGTCTGGCACGCCAGATTTCTTTCCTTAAAGAATTTGTCCGGTGTGAGGAGGTCCAGAAAGTCCCAGAGCTCTAAGAATCCCAGCTGCACTGAAGTGAGGAAGTTTTCTTTCTTTTCTCCAAATAATAATAAAAAACCCAAACAAACCAGGAACTCAATGTTTCTCGAGTGAAACTCACCCTACAGGCAGGAAGTCCCTGAAGATGAGTTTTAAGTCTGCAGCACAAAGTCACCCCATGCAAAGCAATGCATACGGGAAAAAACAACCCTAATTATACCCATGACATGACAGGATTTAGTTCAGTTGTTATCAAACAAAAACCCTCAGACTCAATGTGTGCCAATACCTTCAGAGTAGCATCCAGTGCTCTGCAGCAGTCAAAAAGGCAAGCAGAACATTTTTAAGAGCACAACAGAAGTTACTGTTACAGCACTACAAAAATTTATTATGCAATTCTGGTGTCACCAGCTAAAAAAGGGAGAGTACACACAGAAAAGGCAAATAGAATGGGGACAAAGATAAGTATGCGACAGCAGCCATTCAAAAAACATCAAATAAATCAGATTTTCAGCTGGAAAAGGAAAGCAGATGACACAACAGTTCTATAAAGTCATGAATTATATGGAGAAATTGACAGCAAACAATTGCTGCCTCTCACTGCACATGAGAGAGTGTTTGATGAAATTACTGTGCAGTGGACTTAGAAAAGAAACAACCACATTAAGCTACAAAGCTCAGTGCCAAAGATACCGTGAGATCCAATGCGGAAATGGATTCAAAGAACAATTAGAGATACAGCTTTTATACATCCATCAAAGGACTTAACAGTCCTGATGCAATCACCAGCTCATTACTGGAAGGACATAGGGAAGAAGGATTATTCCTGCCTACCTGCCAGCAACCTGACACTATGCCAGATCATTCCCTGGTTTCACCAAAGGAGAGCTGGCAATATGACATGCTCCAGGATCAAAAAATTCTGAAAGCAGCATCAGGATGGTATTTTTATAGGCTGTCCTCTGCAGCAGTGTGCCTTAGCACACCCATGGCAGCACTGCCATGGCTGATTTTTTTCGCCCCATGTTTAATCCTAACATTC
Organism: Brachypodius melanocephalos; assembly: GCA_013398615.1. NCBI lineage: Eukaryota > Metazoa > Chordata > Aves > Passeriformes > Pycnonotidae > Brachypodius > Brachypodius melanocephalos. The sequence continues at coordinate 5,234,069 of VZSR01000598.1, forward strand.
CCTATGGGTAGTATTTCAGTCAGGTCTCCAAGATTCCATTCCTCCGACCAGTCTGCAGTTGATTACCACAGCATTCATCTGCTGTTTCTCATTTGTTCTGCTCAAAGTGGACATCACAGAGAGCCCTGGAGAGCTGTGCAGCCAGTCACACAAGGAACTAAGGAGGGATTTGATGTATCACTAGGGATAAGGAAATATTAGATCAGAACAGGGAGCACCTTTCCGGAGACACTTCTCCCCTTAATAATTAGAAGCAGAAGTCCAAATCCAAGCTTCATCTGCCAGGCAGAAATCAGCTTTTTACCCAGTCCCAGGGAGTGGGATCATCACCCATGGCAGATGAAATTTGGGGTTCTGCACTGGAAGATGTGAGATTTTCAGAGGCAGTTGCCACAGTGGCTCAAATGCCTCTGGATCAGCCAAGAGCCAAAGCTGTTTGCCACAGAGCAGTGCATGACATGCCAAGACAACTTAATAATTGATGTTGGTAAAAGGAGGATCTATTTCTCATTTCCACCCCTCTCAGCAGCACAAGGCTACATTAACTCCACTGTGCCGAGCATGCTGCCAACATCACTCCTTTATAAATATACATTATCTAGATGCTTTATGCACCTGGACTTTAGATGTGCCCAGGCTGAACGTATCTTTCTAAATAAAGTTAAGAGCACTTTCCCCAAATCCAGGTAAAAGCATCAGACCTACCATTTACTGCAAGTCATTATTTTAGACCAAAACGTTGTCTACCTTGACTTAGTAAAGCCTGTGACACTGCCTTCCACAGCATTCTCCTGGAGAACATCCACAGCTTCGATGGGTGCTCTGTTTTCTGGGTAAAAAACCTGTCCAGGCCCAGACTGGTAGGGAATGGAACTTAATCCAGCTGGGGCTGGGCTCACTTCTGAGGCAGGTCCTGTTTCATGTATTTATTAATGATTTGGACAAGGAGAACAGGGACAGAAGAAGAGGAGACAGCCACAAGTTGCACCAGGGGAGGTCTAACTTGGATATTAGGAAAAGCTTCTTCACAGAAGGTATTGTCCAGCCCTGGCACAGCTGCCCAGGGCAGCGGTGGACTCCCCATGCCTGGAGGGATTTAAGAGCTGTGTAAATGTAGCACTTGAGGACAGTGGCCTTGGCAGTGCTGGGGGAACAGCTGGACTCAAGTGATCTCAGGAGCTTCTTCAACTTAAATAATTCTATGAAATAAGTTAACAAAGTTTTATACCTCCAGCTGTTTTATTGTTTTAGTCCTTTGTCTCCACTTTATAGGCTTTCATAAATACAAGTTTTATCTAAGATAAACACAGTGCCCATCCCCTCCATACACAACCCTAAGCTGGGTGGTGATTTACCCCTCCACACAATCATCTCCTCCCTTTGCCTGTTTAAGAGCTCTCAGCTCAGAGAGAAAATAATCAGGTTATGTCACATTGTCCAAGATCTGACAGATAACCCTTGTGCAGCGATTTCCACCACCTTCATTTCCCAAACCAATCCAACAAATGGAGCACAGGACGCTCTGTGTATACTGTCAGGTCCAGATAAGGAGATAAGATACAAAGATGAATATATCAGTACTACTGGCAAGCTTATTTCCCATCTCTCCCAAACTGACACATTAATATATTTGAGAAGGGGGATGGCAGAGCAGCTTACAGTGTGGGGGGAAAATGCAAGACAGAAAAGGAAATGCCAATATTTCACATAAAGTACCACAGAAAACCATGAAGCAGCCATAAGGGGGAGGGCCAAGAAATAATGTATCTCCAGTGCCAGATATTTTTTCAGTGTTGTCACATTTCAAGTCTCCAAGCTAAATGGGCACTTTCAACCCAGAAGATCCCTAAGCACTTTAAAAGCTTTAGGAATTGCACTACTGAGAGGAGCTTTCATCAGGAACTAAAATCCAGCTATTGAAACAGGACATACAGCAACACTTCACAGCAAGTTGGGGACTCACTAAAACTGGAAATACTGAGGAGAGTGTTTAGACAAGATGTGGATCTTGAGCAAATGATTAATACTTTAACCCTGACACTTCACTTTTCTATTATCGCCGATTATAACAAGCACCCAAACCCAGCACAGCACATAGCACCTACAGGAGCTCCAAAAGACCACATGTACTGATGGGACACAGTTTAGACATACACCAGTTGAACACAGACCCATTTGCTCTTGCACACTGGCACATCAGGAATTCATTCCACCTGGGTTAAGCTGCTGGTATGGACAGGACCTCTGTGGATCATACCTGTCCCAGCTGGCACAGCCCATCCTGCACTCAGGCACCTATCGCTTCTCAACGCTGCCAGGACTCAACAAGAGCTGAGCCACCAAACATCCTGTGCCTTAGGTCCTCGGGGCATTTCCCTCAGCGCTGACTGACCAAAGCGTTCCCAGAAAAAACACCAGATCCACCTGGAACAGGGACACCCAAGCCACCCCAACTCCCAGCACAGCCACCAAACTCCTCCGGCAGCCGAGCCCATCCCGGGGACACGGCCACCCTGCCACATCTCCACTCCCTGGGGTGTCACGAAGACCCCCAGAGTCCGCTGGCACGGTGACACACCAAGCCAGACCCCCAGCACACGGAGCAGGGAGATGACACCGACAACAGCACGCTGCTGGGGCGGCAGCGGGGAGCCGCACACCGTGGGTAGTACCCTCGCCTCGAAGCCGGGGGCACCACACATGGCCAGGGGGCTGCAGAGGCAGCGAGGTGGCGGTGTGGAGCGGGCAGGGCGGCAACAGAGGGCCGGGCGGCTCTGGGATCCCCGGGACGGAGCAGACCCCCAAGCCCATTCCCGGTCCCCTTCCCCGTGGCCCCCCCGCAGCCCCCCAGCCCGGAGTCCCCATCGCGCATGCGCATCGCCGCTCCCGCCGCAGCTCCCAATCTGGCAAAGCGCCTCGCCGCCCCAACGCGCACGCGCGCCCTGCCGCCTCAGCGCTGATGCTCAATGGCTCACTATTTGGCAGCCGCCAGCGCGGCCCTCAGCGGCGCCGCGGGGCGGCGGGAAAAGGTCCGCCGCGCCCGGAGGCGCGGTGGGGAGG